>RJVT01000210.1:0-108738 GCA_018835575.1 Cotesia chilonis
ATATGGGCGCGATCTAAAAAGAGAATATGATGCTGTGAAACCAAAAAGAAATCGCAGCTTAATCTTTCAGGGAGCAGCATATCAATCAATCAAAATTGACAAAAAATAAAGAAGAAAAGTCTGACGATTTCAGAGTAACCTCGGCAAGTTTACTGGACCGTTTCAAAAAAATCGTAAGCGTGTGCTTCAGATCTCAAAGAAAAAACACGAAAAAGTAAAACGCAGCAAGAGTAAACACTGTCGCAATAAAGGAAAGTTCAAGTTCTTTGAATTTCTTAAAAATGGATTAGTTAATAGCCTAAAGTATTATATAATATCAATTCTTCAAAATTACAATTTGCATATTATTCCGCTAATAAGGACGTATTCATGTTGATTAAAAACTTTACGATTTCACCAGCTCAATTTAACAGCGTTGCCATTTTCGATAAATGGATTGATGGACAAAAATAATTGATGCATTTTGCTTCAACATTCATGAAGGAATGGTGTGAAGTAACATCATTCCAACCGACTTATCGTCTATGTTGTAGTCGTTTTTTTCAATGGTACCTATGAGTCGCAAGTCATGATTCATACTTGCGAACAACAGATCGGAAAAAAGCTGCTAATACCTTACTGCTTCGAATCACATTGGCGCGTGCTACTTGTTGACGTAGAATTAAAGCAATGTATACTTTTAGATCCTCGATCGAGAAGTAGTGATATGAAAAGGGTTAAAGAAGCATTTACTACTTTTATTAGTAAATGTGACGTCACTAGTCCATTTCGAAAACTGAAGGATATTGATTGGACTGTTAGCTCTGGATCAAGCCAAAGACCTTACCAAGCAGAAAACGATATAGACAATTGTGGAGTATTCTGTATGTACTATCTACTATGTTTGTACGAGAAAACCGAGTTCGAGAAATCTTGGACTTGAAAAAATTTCGTGAGGAGATCGCCCACCAATTATTGGCAAAAGCAGATGATGTCACTGAACGCTTGTTCCTATTGCGCAAACAAATCGAAGCTTCCGCTGAAACGATTGTTTGTTGCAGTGCCAACGCAGAATACACAAAAAATGCAAACCCTGTGACGAACGTTCATCAGACACTGAAAACAGTTACAAAATCCCTGAAACAAATCAGAAGAAAAGATGGAAAGTTTGTCGACAAGCTTCAAACTTATCGCTTTTATTTTATTCTGAAATAAAATTATGGTTAGTCATTTTTATCAATTTTATAATTTAACACTACAGATTTTTATTTAAGGTAGTACCCTCGCGACATATAGTGCGAGTAAATTTGGGTATAGTTTAGGATATTTTTGTCTTTCTCACTTGCTATTCCTTACTCACTTTTACTCATGGTTATTTTTGAATAATACAGTTATTTTTTAATAATATTTAAAAATCAATGAAAGTTTGAAAAAAGCAAATAATAGCTGTTTTTTAATAGTAGTTTAGTTTTTTTGAAATCTTAAAAAAGTTTCTTAGTTATAATAAAATATACGAGTAAAATTTTTGGTATCCCGTATATCACAGTGCATAACCTTCTCTAAAAATTCGAACTTCGAAATTGAATATCTCTGAAACTAGATGGTCAAAAAATTTCAGTTTGCGTCAATCGATGCAGAATTATATGAATATTAATCTGCCAAAATTTAAAAAAATTCCGAAGAAAACGCCTCTGGCGAGGGTACTACCTTAAATAGGCATGCTGGCTAATTTATTTATTAAATTTTTTGATAATATTTTGGTATAGATTGTTCTTAAAATTTACTGTTATGAATCTGATTTTCTTGGGACGTTTTATTACAATGTACTAAGTACTGTCTGATTCTGAAAATTTCTTTTGCTACATTATAGTGTAATAGCTTCAATTCCACAAAAATGTTTATAGTCAGAACTTTTTATTGTGCATTTCACATGTTCTAGTTAGTGTTCAAGATTTTTCTAGAAATCCGAAGTTGATAACAATAGATGACAATAGATATAGATAACGATTACTTTTCAGCATAATATTTGATGATTTTTTATAGAATCATCTGTTAAAATGTCGACACAGTCGACAAGCGAACTGCGATAAGTTTGAAGCTTGTCGACAAACTTTCCTTCTTTTCTTCTGATTTGTTTCAGGGATTTCGTAACTGTTTTCAGTGTCTGATGAACGTTCGTCACAGGGTTTGCATTTTTTGTGTATTCTGCGTTGGCAACTGCAACAAACAATCGTTTCAGCGGAAGCTTCGATTGTTTTTTGCGCAATAGGAAACAGCGTTCAGTGACATCATCTGCTTTTGCCAATAATTGGTGGGCGATCTCCTCACGAAATTTTTTCAAGTCCAAGATTTTCTCGAACTCGGTTTTCTCGTACAAACATAGTAGATAGTACATACAGAATACTCCACAATTGTCTATATCGTTTTCTGCTTGGTAAGGTCTTTGGCTTGATCCAGAGCTAACAGTCCAATCAATATCCTTCAGTTTTCGAAATGGACTAGTGACGTCACATTTACTAATAAAAGTAGTAAATGCTTCTTTAACCCTTTTCATATCACTACTTCTCGATCGAGGATCATAAAGTATACATTGCTTTAATTCTACGTCAACAAGTAGCACGCGCCAATGTGATTCGAAGCAGTAAGGTATTAGCAGTTTTTTTCCGATCTGTTGTTCGCAAGTATGAATCGATGACTTGCGACTCATAGGTACCATTGAAAAACGACCTACAACCATAGACGATAAGTCGGTTGGAATGTATGTTACTTCACACCATTCCTTCATGAATGTTGAAGCAAATGCATCAATTATTTGTCCATCAATCCATTTATCGAAAATGGCAACGCTGTTAAATTGAGCTGGTGAAATCGTAAAGTTTTTAATCAACATGAATACGTCCTTATTAGCGGAATAATATGCAAATTGTAATTTTGAAGAATTTGATATTATATAATACTTTAGGCTATTAACTAATCCATTTTTAAGAAATTCAAGAGAACTTGAACTTTCCTTTATTGCGACAGTGTTACTCTTGCTGCGTTTTACTTTTTTCGTGTTTTTTTCTTTGAGATCTGAAGCACGCTTACGATTTTTTTGAAGGTCAGTAACTTGCGAGGTACTGCTGAAATCGTCAGACTTTTCTTCTTTTATTTTTTTGTCAATTTTGATGATGTGCTGCCCTGAAAGATATAAGCTGCGATTTTTCTTTGGTTTCACAGCATCATATTCCTTTTTAGATCGCGCCCATATATCTTTCGCTTTATGATCCGCTGCAGGCTCTTTCGTCGGAGGATATTTTGAAATTTGGCTGGCTTTATCATTTTTTAATCTGTACAATACTTCTTCCTTCACTAAACACTCGTTGTAACCTTTTAACAACCTTATACCTTCCCCAATTGTAATATCTTTACGCCCTTTCAATATTTTTTCTTTATATATTCTATTATGCGATTCCACATAAGCATTAGTAACTCGAGAAATTGTTTTATCCACCAATTCCAGTGTTATTCCACTCCACAATGAGGCATACGGCATAAAAACTTCCAATAAATATCGTAAAAATTCTGTACTGTAATATTTGTTGTTTATTTCTTCCACGTTACTATTTTCGATGGATAAATCGTTTTGCCTTTTACTTACTATTCCTGCAAAGTGTACATAAATGGTGAAGTACTAAACACTGCGTTTGTAACTTTGATCTTTATTAGATCTTCACTTGACAGTTCAGCACTATCATTAGATTCCTGTTCTTTCACTAGATTTTCGATTTCACTGGATTCATCAGGTAACAACTTTGCTAAGCGACTAATGTGACTCTTCGCTGTTGTTTCATTTTTGGCCGATAAAATTGAAGCAATTTCTGAAAATGTAGCGTCCATAGCTTCTTTGTTTCGACATAAAATAAGTTTACCGACACATTCCATTAAAAAAGATTTAATGTTTTGATTGCGACCCTGTGCATAATATGTGCAGCACAACTTAATAAATATGTCATTGACTTCGGTTTTTTCATATTGTCTTCATACTAATCGTACGTCACTTTTAGATATTCTGAAATAACCATATTATTGTAAACTTTCAAAATATTATGCATCGAAGGCCAGCTCCAATCAACGACTATAGCTTTAATTGGCCATGTTGTGAAAGTATTTTTGATGACTTCGGCATGTCTACTCAATAAGTCCGAAATCGACCGTTCATCTTGTTGGTCAGTTATCATTTGGGCCAGTGGAACAGTTGTTCTCGATGCTCGCTACACTAAAGCATAGTAATAAACTCTTTTGCAGTTCAAGTCACCAGGAATTTTCATATGTGCACCAGTTGAATCAAAATGTAGCACAGCAGGTACGCCGGGGTTTATAACCTCTAACTGCTTTTCAGTGAACAATACCACTTTTAAAGGTAATTGAAATAATCGCACAAATTTATCTTCATAGGCGTCATCATCAACCCACTGTTGCACTATATCCCCGGTATCTAAGTTTTCGAGTCTTCGTCTATTCATCACTTTTCGTTCCGAGTTAATTTTATGAATAGTATTCAGGTTAAATCGTTTGTCAGTATATCCTGTTCTATCGATGTCATCATGACTTTCCTGACAATTCTGCAGGTATATACTGCAGGTATCTCTTTTCGTAACTAGGGATAAGAATTTGGCTCCACACTGAAAAAAGATGTTTTTTCCACCCCAAATATAAAATATTTTAATTAGAGTTTTTCAATATTCATTACAAATTTCTACATATTCAGAATAAGTTTTTTAATATCCAGTTTACTTATTAGTGTAGAAAAAAAAACTTTGGTATTTTGATAACAGAAATACCACTTTCTTTACTGGAGGAAAAAATTTCCTGGGTGGAAACAAACTTTTTTTTTCAGTGCATGGCTCCTGGTAGCACACTGCGCGTAGCCAACAGAATTTATGGCTTTTTTTTCTGAAACCACTATTAAAATATGATGGACACCGACATCCTAAATTAGTTCTGAAATTCTCCTTAATTACCGCTTTCAATAAATCGATACTCATAAGGTTATTCCCCGCATCTACTTTTGAGATCACAAATGAAATTTCTTCTCAATAATACTAAAATTCGGTAGGTTTAGATCGCGACAGATTTTACTTATTGTACTTAGATTTCTTAGATTTTTTTTTTAACGTTTACCGAAGTTTCGTCCTCACTATCCGATAAAGTTACCGTATCATGGGAATATTTTGAGAAAAAAAAAAAATTAAGTCGTAAGCAGGTAGTTTTTTTGTATTGTGCATTTTTCAAAAAGTGAGGAAATTTTGCTTACTTTCGTTGAAAAAAGTAAACAATTATAATACCGTTGAGTATATGTCATTAACCAAATTCTGAAATTAAAAAAAAAAAGATCGATTTAAATTGCAACTTAAATACGAAATCCTGATAGACCAAAAATAAAAATAGTTTTTTGCTTTACCTCGATCTGAACTCTTTAAAAATGAATAAAATAATTCAGATACAGTGAGAAAAACAGGATAAACTAGAAAAAAATGTATAAATGCAAAAAAATCACATGGAGATACAATCAGTTACTAATAGGTGATATAGGATTATATATATAGTTATAAAATCACAATAAAATTGATGAATTAAAAAGAATTTCATACGGTAGTACTTAAATTGAAAAATTTTTAATATATTGTTACCCCTTTTCGTCTCTTTTTATGTAAGAAATACATTTTCTTTAGTTTTTATATGAAAAAGATTTTTTAGCGTGAATGCGAAAAAGATAAATTAATGACATGAGTAAGAATCTGTGATATTTGTAGTACCTAAAAGAAATAATAGTTATTGATAGATAGAATGTAAGGGATCCTGAAAAAATAAATATGAAAAAAGATAAAGGATCAATGATATGTGCAGTACGCAATATATATAAATCAAAAGTAATAAATTTTATCGTATGAAATATTTTTTTCGGTGAAACAAATAAAACTCTATGAACCAAAAAATTATAAAATGAATTAAAGTTTAAACTGTCATCTATACTAATAACTTACAGAATGAACTTGAAATTAATGGAACGTAAGACTTTGATAAAAAAAGAGAAAAAACTGTGATATTATTGATAGTCAATGCGATAATTGGACTTACGTTGTAAGGCAGTATTTAAGTTAAGTAAATTTGTACAATTTGTTTATACATAGTACTGGTAAAATAATGGATTGTAGCAAGATTAGTCTATACTTTTGAAAACAAATTTTAATATGTAAGTTGAGGTCAATACTTCAATGAGGAGTATTAAAATAAAATTTTTTATGTAGAAATATTTTATGTGTAATAAATTAAATAAATCATTTTGTAAATCTTTGTAAACCTGAAATTAGTATTTAATGAAAAACCATAATTAATAATTTAATTAATAATAGAAGAATGTAACATTTGAAGTCAGAATGACTGTCTTTTAATAAAGAAATTGAAAAAAATATTCAAACTGTTCTCATCAAGTTTAATTCCTTCACATCAAACAAACGTAGCAGAACATCAACACCAAAGACAACCATCATTTTTCACTATTTTGGCAGGTTGTCTCAATAAAATGCAAACAGGTAATTTTAAGTAGGGTAAGAGTTCCAAATACTGAACAGTTTTAGTTAAGTGCTCAGAAATTTATGATTTTTAAATTTATTAAAACAGTTTAAGAGTTGTAACCAGTTTCATACTCTTGTTAATAGTTTTAAATAACAAGCTGTAATTTTTTTATTTATTAAAAATATAATAACCATTAAATTATAATAATTAAAGTTATAGCTGATTGCTCTAAGTATTGAACACCTATGCTCAAAATTCTGAACAGTCGTATTATCGTTATAAAACTGATAAATAGCTTTCATTTCAAGTCAAGAATTATTTTCTTTCCTTAATCTTTATATCTTTAAACAATTTTCGTACTTTCTTTTAAACTAAATATAAATTAATCTTACTTTGTCTTAAACCTCGACGTGAACTTGCCACCGTGTTAATACTATGTTCAATATTTAGTAATTTATATAAATCATACGTTCCAAATGATAATTAATCTTTGATATTTAATTGCTATGGTAGACATTTATTTATTGATGAAACAGTTTTCAATTTTATCGAAATTGATCATAAACGTACTGACCATACACGGGAGGTTAAGGTTTAATATCCGATTTCCATGAAGTTCTGACATTAGCATACCAATTTATATTTTACTTATTATAATAACTGAGCACACTTCAATGGAGGCAAGCAATTCTATCTCAATAATAATTGAAAATTAATATTGATTTATAAAATATAATATTAAATCACTAGATTTTTTAAAATTTAGTTTTTCCATTGCCTGTTTAGTATTTGGAGCCTTTACCCTAGTACTGATAACGCACTTGTGCGGGAAATGCATCAATGTTTAACGAAGTTTAAAAAAGCAGAGGGACATATATTCATCTAAAACGATCTAAAGGGTAACTCGGGACTTATACGAGGAATGTTTTTTTTTCAAATTTGTATGTTTTCAATTGCGATATCTTTGGAATAGATTAACTATTTGCAACGAACTTAGCGAAATTGAACTCGATCGTCCACTGAAAAGTTTACTTACAACATCAGAAACGAATTATAAGTAAAGTAAGAGTAACTTCAAAATATACTTTGATAAAAATATTCGTTAGCAATATGTCTGGAACAAATCTCTCTCTTTAAGTGCACTTGGCGCCTTTTTGTCGAATAATAGTCACAAAAAAATAACAGAAACTCCAAACGAGAAAAAAAATCTACCAGACTACAAAGGTGTCCTTAGAATTGTTATAAAAAACTTATAAGAAGTAGAAGTTATAAGATGACGATATTTAATTTATAATAGTTGGGTTATAACAGTAGTTCGGATATTGATAAATATTGAACAGTAGTTACGCGATTCGAGAATGGACTAGAAATTTTCCTAATTATTCAAGAAATGTGCCCATAAAATAAAATTGAATATTTTTAGGGGTTAAAGTGGACAAATAGTAATATTTAATATAGGGGTGGGTCTTAAGGGTGGTTCCGCGATTCGTAAATGGGCTAGAAATTTTCCTAATTATTCAAGAAATGTGCCCATAAAATAAAATTGAATATTTTTAGGGGTTAAAATGAACAAATAGTAATATTTAATATAGGGGTGGGTCTTAAGGGTGGTTCCGCGATTCGTAAATGGGCTAGAAATTTTCCTAATTATTCAAGAAATGTGCCCATAAAATAAAATTGAATATTTTTAGGGGTTAAAATGAACAAATAGTAATATTTAATATAGGGGTAGGTCTTAAGGGTGGTTCCGCGATTCGTAAATGGGCTAGAAATTTTTTTAATTATTCAAGAAATGTGCCCATAAAATAAAATTGAATATTTTTAGGGGTTAAAATGAACAAATAGTAATATTTAATATAGGGGTAGGTCTTAAGGATGGTTCCGCGATTCGTAAATGGGCTAGAAATTTTCCTAATTATTCAAGAAATGTGCCCATAAAATAAAATTGAATATTTTTAGGGGTTAAAGTGAACAAATAGTAATATTTAATATAGGGGTAGGTCTTAAGGGTGGTTCCGCGATTGATAAACCGGCCCGAAATTTTATAAATAACCTAAGCAATGTGTCTATATGATGAAATGGAATATTTTTAGGGGTTAAAGTCCCCAAATAGTAATATTAAATCTAAGGGTGGGTCTTAAGGGTGGTTCCGCGATTCGTAAATGGACTAGAAATTTTCCTAATTATTCAAGAAATGTGCCCATAAAATAAAATTGAATATTTTTAGGGGTTAAAGTGAACAAATAGTAATATTTAATATAGGGGTGGGTCTTAAGGGTGGTTCCGAGAGGTGTAAATGTTATAGATAATTTATTCAAGACTCAAAATATGTTCACAAATTTTTTTGTAAATATTTGAACGGTTCAAAGTTAGGAAAGACTAATTTCTATTACAGGGGTGTGTCCTAGGGGTAGTTTTGTTGTTAGGTAATTTTAAACATTTTTTTTACTCTATGGAAAGTTTTTATTTTCCATCCTCAGGGCTATCCAACCCTTTTTTCGCCTTATCTTAATTTTTTATTTTTTTTTTTTTTTCGATTTTTCGTTTTATAAACGTTCGGAACTTCAAGTACATAATTTCCATTTGATTTTATTGAAATATTAAAAAAAATGCACAATTAAAAAAACATAGATTACCACAATTTTCACAAATTTTACAAATTTTCAAAAAAATTTATAAATTAGTAATTTTCTTCATTGAAAAGATCTGAATTTTTTTAATGAAAATTGAGGACATGATTCAATAAATGCTATCGATAATTTCACTAAATTTGATTTTTGATCATAACACTGAAGCTTACAGACATAAAAAATTTTTTTACAATTTTATAACAATGAAATCATCATGAAAAAAATTTTTTCAAATTCTACATAAGGAAATTAAAAAAAATAATTAGTGGAAATTTTTTAAAGAATTTTCTTATTGTAATTAATTTATGATAAAAATTCAAAAAATTAACTATTGTTAGCTAACTTCAGTATCATTTTTAATCAAATAAAAAAAAATTATAAGATAATAAAAAAATTGGTCTACCTAAATATATTCCCATGAAGAAATCTGCAGCAGCAAGATTACAAACTAGAAATCTTGGAACGTCCATTTTACTTCTGGAAAAAACTATCACAAAAACGACAGTTCCGTTACCTAGCATTGCTAGTAAAAAAACTATCCACACACCGCAGCGCAATGTCCACCAATCAAACAAGTCTCTGCATGGTAAAAATGGACCTAAAATGTAAGTTAATCTTTAAACAAATAGTTTTACTTATGTACAACATTAATTATCTTTTTATACCTGGTCGAGGTAAACATTTCACGGGATATGTTTCTCCAGTAGGTGAAGCTAACATTTCATTTTGGGTGCCTAAAAAATTATTATCAGTCGAAAAAGTTCCATTGAGTTCCGTAAAATTTACAGCCAAATTATTCAAATAGTTATTGATACCACTGTTGTTCTTCCTGCTTAGCTTCTCTGCAAATATGGATGGAGATGATTTACTATTGTAGTAAATCGTAAAAAAATTTGATATAAAAAATACGACTTACGCAATTGAATCCAAACGTTGAGCAAGCTAGAATTCCAAAGTGAGGCGTCAAGTGAATTGTCAGTAGGAAAAATAATTGATTCACGGATTGGAATTCTTTCAATCAATTCATTGTTGTTCATTGATAAAAAAGCACAGCAGTGATAAGCATATGATAAAACCATAGTTTTTATACTGGGAAACGATTCTGTAGATGGAAATTCTTCTAATTTAGGATTGTTAAATGTTTTTAAATGCCTCAAATTTTGAAGGCCAGTAATTGGCAGTGTAGGAAACACATTATTTCCCAAATTTCTGTCAAAAATATCAATGGTCTAGTTTACAAAAAAAAAAAAAAGTATGATTTCGAGTTAAAAATTGAGAATACTATGAGCAGAAATAATCATTTTAAATATTCGATTAGTTATTTTTTAAGAACCCTCACGGTTTTGGAAACGCCGCAGATTCGGTATTTATACGATATAAATGCTGTGTGTTTACCGTAATACTTCAGTTATTTTAGCCAGTTTTTTTGCCAAATTATTACAAAAATATTACAAAATAAATTCAGAATATTCACGGCAATACAATAGGAAAATTGTAGTATATTAACAGCATTCAAACCGTAAATGTACCGCATATTGACTGTATATTTGCGGCACTATTGCAGCAAAAAATCGGAAAAGAAGACTTACTTTCTATCACCGGTAAAATACCAAAATTATACTGCTTTACTACTATTTAAGCTATGATTCAATTTTTTAGCTTAAATTTTTTTTTTTATACTATTATAAATTACTAGCTGTTATCCGCCCGCTTCACTGGGCATTTTATAGAATTGTATTTTTAGATCTAAACTTGAAATTTAATTAGAGTATTGTTTTGACTTGCACAAATTCCAAATTTCATCGAATTAGCATATACCTTTTATCCATGTAATTATTTCAGCTAATATTGTTTGCGTGGCTTTTTTCCAAGAATGAATAATAATTGACACGAAGAAAAAAATTTTAAATGAGAATTTGGAGTCTAAAGGAGCTATAGCTTGGAAATAAAAATTTTTTATCTTTAACACCCTCCTTCGCAAACCCCTGTGAGATGAGCTATCATAAAATTTGTCCGTAAACTTTTCCTACATCTCTTACAGAAGATTCCTACCAAATTTTGAGTCGATAGGAGCTATAGTTTAAAAACGGAAATTTTTCATTGTTAACGCCCCCGCAACCCCACTTGTGGGTGGAATTTCATAAAATCCGTTCTTAGTTGACCTTTACTCGGCGAAAGGAATATTCCTGCCAAATTTCAAGTCTCTAGATCTTATGGTTTCAGAGATATCGTGATGAGTGACTATATCTATAGAAAGTCTCCTATACATATATTAGGGTGTGCCAAAATTCAATTTCCGTGAAGAACCTTTTAAAATTGGAATTTTGAGTTCCGTTTTTAGCAGGAGCTGTGTTTAGGTATTTCCCAAGATATTTTGGGGTGAGACGATTTACTTGATTTTCATAGAATTCAAATATATACTAGAATTCAAATTTGCGCGCGCAAGCGCGCGCTTATTTGCAAACTGTAGAGTTTGCATATATTTTCATGCTTATGATATATTCAACCAATCACGTTACGAATAGTTTGCTTACATGATATATTTTCATATTTTTCATCTAAATTATAAAAGTGGATAGATTATAAATAATTTTTATTAAGAGGTTAATATAAATTGATTTTTCTATCATGAATATTATTATTAATTTTTTCAGTCCAGACCGGGATCCGAACCTGGATTATTTAGTTACGCACTAAAGGCTCTACCAGTTGAGCTATCTGAGACACTATCCATAACTATTTATTCAGTCACATAATAAGACCGACCGAGTAATAAAAACCATCGTCCATCTTACGGTAGAAAGCATTATATCTTTAATTAATTATATCAGTATAAACGCGGCAAAATTGCAGTATAACTTCGGCATTTTTACCGTAGAAATACAATTTTATTATTGTAAAATTATAGTTATACTATAGTTAATGCATATATTTTTTACGGTAAAAGTTCTAGAGTTTTACGGCAATTTTATCGTATTATTCCTGAACTTTGCAGCAAAAGTACGGTAGAAATGCTGTTTAACTACAGTAAAAAAAACTAGCCAATGTAACTACAGAAATACCGTATTATTTCAGAATTGAAACGCTAAATTTATGGTAAACCTATTAATACCGAAAATTTACGGTTTCAAAAACCGCGAGGGAAACAAAATTCTACTGGAAAACTAATATAAAATTAGTATTTTTGCTCTTAGATACATTTTTCTAAATCCAAGTATGAAATATTAAAACTTACAAGTCTTTTAGATTTTGGCAACTGCTGAAGGCATCTGGATCAATATTTTCGATTTCATTACTCTGCAAGTCTCTGTAAACATAAAAAATTTGTATTAAATAATCTGATTAACTAAACTATTGAATCATGAGAAATAAAATTTGTTTTTAACACTATTTTTTTGTCCTTGAATCAATCAAGAAAAATTACTCCAAACATTTTGTTTAGAATTGTTACATTTTCAGCAATTTTTAATGAAACAGTAGAAATGATTCAGATAAATTATTATAACTTACAAAACTTGAAGATTTGCTAATCCGTTAAATGCATCAGACGGTATAGTTTTAATTTCATTTCTCGACAGCAGTAAATCATGAAGTAAATTTAATGTTGTAAACTTGTTCCCAGTTATTTCAGTTATTTTGTTATTGACTAAATTTCTGAAAAGTTACATTTATCTACATAAGTTCAATACAATTAATAGACATTTGTGTAGTTCTATGTTATGCTCGAGAAGAAAATAAATTATTTTATTACTTACAAAACTCGCAAATTCCGGCAATCCTTGAGGTGTGGAATCGTTGTTAGAAAATTAGATCCAAGATTTCTAGAACAGTTTAAGAAATTTTTTTTTTTAATATGAAATTTTTCAAACATATTTAATGAAAATAACTAATCAAATAACTTAAATGATAAATTGGGTAGTGAATATCGTAAATAAGTTATTTAAACTTGATTTATCGTAAAATTATAGTTTGTACGATAAAAAAAGTTTAAGCATTGAGAAAAAATTTTTTTAAATAAAAAAAAAAAAAATAGAAGGAAATGTTAGCACACTTTATGTAACACGGAACTATTCAAAATAAAAAAAAAAATTTTTTTTCTCAAAAAAGTGAAAAATTCTATAGATCATTATTTTTAAAAATTTTTGTGTAATTTATTTTAAAAATATCCAACAATGTAATTGAAAAAAAAAAATATTTTGATCAGTTAATTTTTGGATGATTTGTGGAAAAAAAATGAAGTTACTTTTTAAATTCATGATTTTTTGGATTAAGTGAACAAATCTCAAAACTTTCTGAGAAAAATTTTCAATGGGATAAATTATTTTCAACCAAATCAAAAAATTTGACGTAAAATCACTCTTATTAAAAGAAGGAGTTTTGAAAAAATAATTAACTTTTTTTTTATCTTTTCAAATATCTTTTTCTAATCAGACTCATATAAAAACTTCTGTCAATCTGTCAGAATGTGGTACAAACTTTTTGAAATTCTCCGGAGAATTCAAATCGAACTTAAAATGAATTCTTTTTAATTCTCCTTCATCCGACGAAAAAATTATTATTTTTTGATACTAACTTATCCTATTTTACTTTAAAATAATATTGCAATTTCTGTTATTGCAGAGAATTCAGCAGAATAGAAGAAGATTTAAAAAAGTTTAATACTAACTTATCCTTTTTAGTTCTAAAATAATGTTGTAATTTCTGTTCTCGCGAAGAATTCGAAAAGATAAAAGAGGATTAAAAAAAGTTCAATTCTATTTTATCTTCTTTAATTCTAAAATAATGATGCAATTTATGTCCTCAAAGAGAATTCAAAAGAATGAAAGAGGATTCAACAATGATTAATACTTGTTTTTACGGATTTTATGTATTAATAGTATGTATAAAGTGAACAGAACATTACACTAAACAAGAAGGTGTTATCTTTTCTTTATAAAGATTTTTTGTCCTAGAAATGCTCTTATAATTTGTTATTTTTTAATTAATAAATAGGTCTGTATGAGACAAGGTTTGCATAAATATTCACAAAGGAGCACTATTGTCTATCAATACCGTAAGTCTTGAGTATAATTCAATGTCACAAGCCTTCACGGCGCAGCTAATGATTATTAAAGAGGATCCTTCAAACATTAATTTGCATCGCTCTCACTTTCTACTACAAACTTCATGGCCGATAATTCATCGGTAAATAATGAGCAAATACAGAATTGACATGTTGTTGATTTGACCATATATTGTCGATTCAAGTCTGACTCATTGTTTCTGAACCACAACCAAAATCAAAACAAAAACCAAGAACCTGTCCAAGTTTCCCTATCTAATGCACTGTAAAAAATTTTGCATCAATGTGTCAAAAAATTTTTTTGTTAAATATTTAACACAATAAATGTTAAATTTACACATAAAAGTGTTAAATATTTAACACAAAAATTTTTGACGCAATGACGCAAAATTTTTTACTGTGTGACGGGAGGACACAGTGCACTGGTTTTCTATCTAATCTTTCTAATTAGCTTGACTCAAAATAAAAATTTTTGAACCAAGACTACTACAAGGAAAACAATAAATTTCTTGGGAGAACAGAACAAATTCTTGAACTAAGAAATTTTTTTTTTTTTAACTAAAAATTTTATCTTAGATCAAGAAACTTTTTTCGTTTTCTTTATTAGAAAATTTTTTCTCTTGGGTCAAGCTAGCCTTTCTATCTGTTTGAATTTTTGAAACTCAAGGGCTAATGCCATAATGATTATAATAATATGTGATTATAATGGTAATTGATTAAAATAAAATTGCAATCATTGATCAATTTTAATGTATGATCCATGACAAATGATAACATAAGTACTTAATTGAGCAAAATAAAGTTTCCAGGAAATTTTTTTTATTAAAATTTACACATGGAAGTGTTAAATATTTAACACAAAAAAGTGTTAAATATTTAATACAAAATTTTTTGGCGCAATGACGTAAAATTTTTTACTGTGCAGGTAGAATTTCAAGTTGGAAGATATCCCAAATAATTTATCATACAAATCCTCGTAAAAAAGTTGTATAGATCTGAGTGAGCAACAATATAACACAAAGTTTTAATCCAACAACTAACATTGAAGTGTACTAAGTAGAATTAGGTAGCTAAAGCATTTCCCTTAACTCAATCCTTTGATCAAATTCAACAATAGAATGAGAAAAAGCGCTGAAACAACTTGTGAATAAGTATACGTTCGAATAGTTGTCAAAGTAAGCACTTAATAATGATAGAACCTCCAGCTAAGAAAACTTTCTTAACATAAGAACGTACGTAGCATTCTGCCATAAAAAAGAAGTATTTTTAATTTGAATAGCATTCTTCGCTCAAGAAAACTGTGTATATTATATTGAAAAATCCAAATATTTCAAAAAAGCAATGATACTGATTAATGAAGTATGTAAAATTTATTAGCTTGAGTATCTTTTTTTTAATTCAGTATTTTATAATTCAAGAAATTATTATACTTTCTTCAGGCCCTTAAAAATTTTCTTGGATTAAAAAAATTATCTTAAAGTCAAATTAACTTTTTTTTTTGTGAATATTTTTCATTTATCCTAATAATAAAATTTAAATGAAATGTATGTAGCATCAATTTATTCATGATGTGATTGGTCGAATATATCAAAAGCATGAAAATATATGCAAGCTCTGTTCTCAGGTGCGCGCAGATTAAATTCTAGTTTATTCAAGAGTCAACTTTCTGAATTGAGAAAACTAAATGTCTTGAAACAGGAGTAAAATTAAAAAAAAATATTTTTCTTAAATAAAGTAGCTTTTTTTCAGCATTCAAATATTAATACATGTCTACACTAATAAAAAAGTTAACTTGATTCAAAAAAAAAATTATGATCCAAGAATATTATTCTGAAGAAAATAATTATCTTCAATTAAGAGAAAAAAATCTTGAACAAAGACAAATTTACTTGAATGAATAATTTTTTGGTTCAAAAAATTTTTTTCGACTCAAGAAAATTATTTTTTTCAAAATAGTATTGTAATGATGTTTTTTGATTAAGATTTTTTTCTCTTCAGTCAAGTTAATTTTTTTATCAGTGTAAGAAATGGAAGTAATAGATTGATTTACTGTATCTAAAATTAATTCATAGTATATAATTCAAAAATATCAGTTACTTACAAACTTTTTAAATTCGGGGATTGAACGCAAAGATGATCAGAAAGACTCGTAAGAGATGCACGATCTATTCTCAATATTTCCAAGGATTGTGTGCCGTTCAAACTCGGAAAATGCATCAATTCTTTGTTGTTTGATAGAATCCTAAAATGTCAATTAATTACACAATTATAAGGATGAAAATTAACGTGAATTTAGTGTTAATACTTACAACTTTCGTAACTTTACATGGTTTTGAAATGTTCGAAAATGAATTTTTTTAATAGGATTTCCTCGTAAGTCTATCGAGGTAATATTGGGATTACCACTAAATGCATTGGAATCGAGCTGCTCAATTTTATTATTAGATAGAGACCTTCAAAAAAATTAAGAAATTTTAAGTGAGTTTAGAATATTTTCTAAAAAGTTAATACAGTAGAACCTCTATAACTCGAATTCCGAGAGGCAAAAAATTCAAGTTAAAAAGGCTGAGAGTCATTCTTATAAATTTTGAGTTAGAGGGGTAAAATAAATAGAAATTCAAGCTTGCAGAGACGACACACATATTTTTATTTATGATAAATCATCATTATTTTAAAACATCCCGAGTCAAAATTTAAATCGTAGATTTAATGTATTGAACGTTCAAATCGTAGGTTGAGTGTATTAGACGTTGAAAACGTAAGATCAACGTATTGATAATAATAATAGAGTAAATGGTATGTCAATAATCGGTTCTTTGAATTTTTTTGCTGTCAAAAATATATGATTATTGTTAAATTTAATCATTTTTAGAGGGATTTGTTTGAATTAACTGATGAAGATATAGGAGATATCGAAGGCGATGATCACAATATTCATGATGGCCATAGCATTCCAAAAATTACAAATACGAGCAAAGGAAAAGTTTCGCTTGAAAAAATAAACTGAGAATATAATACAAGCAGCCAACAAAGTAACATTTGATGTCAAACCTGGAACTAGCAAGATATTATTTTTTTTTAATATAAATTTATTTCTGTAATATGAATTTTGTAATTACTATATTTAATTTATTTAAAACTTCTCATAAATACAGCATATTGCTTTTTTATAATTACAGATAAAACATCCGCTCAATTTTATAATTAATTTAAATCTACCGTGTTTGTGTTTTAAAACGTCTCTTGAAAATTTTTCATTCAAGTTTCTTTATAAAATATACTTTACTCATTATAATAAACTAAAAGGAATTGATAATTAAAAAGCAACATGTTATTTCAAGTTAGATAACATATTTATCCTTAAAATAATTTGAGAGATAATTTTTAAAAGAAGAATCCAACTAATCGGTAAATTAGAAATGTTAGTTTTGTCAATTTTATTAATGAAATTTTCTATTCCATTAAAATCGTAATTTGAACGTAATGGACGTTGAAAACGTATGTTGAACGTATTATGTTCAAATGACGATTTTAACGTTCAATATGTTGATCATACGTTTTCAACGTCTAATACGCTCAACCTACGATTTGAACCTTCAATACGTTGAATCTACTATTTAAATTCCGATGCGGGATCCTAAAAATCAAAAAATATGGCATTTAAAAAAGTTAGTCATTTTTTTTGTTTTAGATAATTTGGTTTTTCTCTATCTATAGCATTTTCCAAGTTCGAGATACAGAAGAAAAATTTAATTCTTTGAGTTATGGAAGGAAAATATGTACAGAAATAGCTTGTAGGGATTCACTAATTATTTCGACTTATAGAGGGTAAGAATTTCGAGCAACGGAGGTTTCGGGGCTTGAAGGGAAGGGAAACATTTCTTCGAGTTTAGAAGGTTTTCGACTTAACGAGGTTCTACTGTATAAAAATACAAAGTATGCCAAAAAAAAAAAAATACAATCACTCACAAGTCTTCCAAATTATGTAGATGTTTGATAACCTTTGGAATTTCTGTGAGGCAGTTGTCATCCAACTCCCTGTAAATTTTTTAACATGACCTTCGATGGTACAAAGAATAATCAGACAACAAAAAAATTAATTCATGTTGTTTAGAGTAGATTTACTTACAAGACTTTAAGATTTGGAAGATTTTTGAATCCGTCATGATGTATTCCTTTTATTTGATTTCTTCTTAAAAAACTGAGCAAAAGACAGATTTTTATTAAATTATTTTTGAATTACATGAAAAAACCATGCGAAAATAAAAAAAAAAATACTTACATGATTTCAATGCTTGTCATTGAATTCAAAACCGTGGCAGGGATATATGTGATACTGTTGTGATTGAAATTTCTACAACAATAAAAAGTAAAAATTCAAACTCTTTAAAAAATTTCAGAACTTACAATTTGATGAAGTGTAAATAAAATTTATAACTAGAACTTTTTGTTGTATTTTTTACTCTTATAGCTTCTGGTCAAAAGTTGTAAACTTAGATTGATTAATTAATATAAGGAAATAATTAGCATTTAAGATTTAAAGCATTGGTTTATATAGAGTCATTAAATACATTATATAATATTGTTAATACTCTGTCTATCTTCAACTCTGTATTGATTAAGTAACCCTGTTATTGGCCCGCTGGGCTGTTGGGTTTTAATAAAAGAAATAAATAAGATACTACTATAAATGATTTACTTCGTTATGACTGGGTCAAAAATTCAAATGCATAAAGAACGAAGATAATTGACTTTAGCTTCAATTAATTTAGCTGTAAGAAATTGCATTTAATTTATTTCTTCCATTTTCAGGTGAGAATGTAAGGTTAATTATAATGTCCAGTGATAAATTCACAGTAAAAAATTTTGCGTCGATGCGTCAAAAAATTTTGTGATAAAAATTTTTATGTTAAATATTTAACATTTTTTTGTGTTAATTTAACACCATAAATGTTAAGTCTACATATGAAAGTTCTAAATATTTAACACAAAAATTTTTAACACTAAATTATTTGACGCAATGACGCTAAATTTTTTACTGTGTTGGAGAAGAAGAAAACAGTTTGAAAGAAGTGTTTTTTGGTGCACTTTTTTATACAATTTAAAAATGGCATGATTATAATTGTCTCTAAAAATTTAATTTTTTTATTTTTGAAATTAAAAACTCGAAGTTTAAAAATATATTTTAATAATTTCATGTCAAGTTACAGATGATTGTGATTTTGAAGTATAAAACTAATAAAAAACATTCGAATTTAAAAGAAACTTTTTTGTTAGTTGAAAAAAAAAAATTTTTTTTACTGTTATACTTTTATAACATAATTACGTCAATTTCAGAAAAAAAAAAAAAAAACACTTATTTTTATAGATGAAGTTTATGCATAAAGTTCATCTATAAAAATAAGTGCATTATTAAATCCAAAATTTTCAATCAATATTTTTCAATTTTTAAATCAGCATCCAATAGTCAAGGCTTGCCGTAAAATTCCGAGAAAAATTGAGGAGCAATGACCCCCCTGGGGAAAACAAATTTAGTCGTAGTGTTTCCGACTCATCAATATATAACTAATAAACAGTAAGAATTTTTAAAGTTAACAATTATAAATGATCCCTATGTTACCGTAAATCATATCACTTAAAATTCGAAATAGATCTCTAGATAAAAAAAAATCAAGCTCATGACTCAATCGATAGTTATAAAAATTGCACGCCTCATAAGCGAAGCGGATGAGATGGTGCTGTATTCTCACCTTACAAAAATTAGGTAATTTTTTGAACTAAAATTGTCTCTAATTATTTTCTATCGCACTTGTAGTATAATATTTATACCTAAATGTCATGGAAAAATACTAGTTTCAACACTTATGATATTTTTAAAAGACATTTTGCTTTTTAAATAAATAAAACAAATGTTTAAAAAAATTATTCCGACGTCCGTGTGTCTGATGTATGTATGGAAACTGGCGTGGTCACAATAACTGCTAAATACCTTAACTGATCAAGTCCATTTATTTTTTATACGCTTTAGTAGGTGCCGCGACTAGATAAGCGTGAACAAAATAACCGAACGACAAAATAATCGAAAATAAATAAACCGTGGACAAAATAACCGAACGACATTATAACCATGTAACAAAATAACCGAATGACAAAATATTATAATCACAATATTTTCTTATCAACACACACAATCCATGAAAAAAGGGCACATCTAATTAAACAAGCTTCGTTTAATGGCCTATTTTCGAATAAACACACACACAAAAACCATGTTAAAAAGGCGCAACACAATTACCCGCGTTTGTGTTGGTCTAATATCAAATAAACACACACAAAAATATAATATAAATTTAAAAATTATTTTCAGAGATTAATTATAAAATCTTATGTTCTGGATATTTTGTCCAAGATTATTTTGTCGTTCGGTTATTTTGTCTTTTTGTTACAGTTATAAGGTTTTTTTGTTACAGCGCCGCTTTAGTATTATCCAAAACTAAATTGTTTGGAAGATCACTGTCTAATTCAATGTAGTTTAATTATAATTATCAATGAAATAAAATCTAGATAGAGAAACCTATCAATATTAACATTAACATTATAAGAATTTATTTTGATTGTTTGATAATAGCTTATGAGCACTTTTTGATTTTTACTTAATTAAAATTATATTGATCTGTATTTAATTTTAAGATATTATGAATTCTCTGTATATGCTTTTGGCCGTTAGCGGACTATGTCCTACGGCCTCTTTCAATAAATTACAATTACAATTACAATTACAATTACAATATCTATGTAAATAAGGTTCATTTACAACACATGTGCAGTACCTTTCTTTTCTGGGTAGACAATGGTGCGAAAGGATTAAAAGTGTTTGTATTTTAATCAATTTTATTAGGGAAAATGAAATTATGAGGCGTGTAATTTTGGATTTTTCAAACTTTTTTCTACTACCAGTAAATTTATTAGTCACTTTATTCTTTACAATTGTGTATTTTTATTCAAATAATTATTTCGAAATACAGTAACTGCAAAATTTTAGTCCTGTTTTTTTTTTTTTTTTTGTTTTCATTTTTATTACTTTCAGAATACAATCTAATGATTTTCTTTTTGAAAATATTTTAAACATATCTTCTATTTACAAATCGAGATTTCTATCAGTCTAGAATAAATTTTTTCTACACGACAAATTTTAAAAAAATCTAAAAATACACGGAAAAAAAATTGTAGGAAAAATTGCAATTGTCCCATCGTAATCCAGGACCGGAATTTCAATATCTTCTCGTTCATAATTTTACGTATTAATTTTATATTTTGAAATTTACGATATTACATCGTAAAAATGCGTATAAAAGTAGTCAATACGCGAATTTTTACGATATAACATCGTAAATTTATTCTGCAATGTTTTTTAGTGTAGTTTTACGGTATTTTGAAATAGAGCTGTTGTTTAGTTTATGTGAAGTTACTTTAATTGATTTTATTAATGAAATTATCGACTGATGTTGACTATTTATAACTTAAAAAAAATTTTAATTACTGTTTATAATTTAAAAAAAAATTCCTTTTTAGAAAAAGAGATTTGAATTTATTCAAATTGATTTTAAAAGATTAAAAAAGGATTTTATTCGAATACTATGTAGATGTACATTGAAAATCCATGTTTTTTTAAAGTAGTTTCTCAAATTTAATAATTTACTTGAACTGATAGTCAATCACCCAGACCCATCATTCATTGACAAGTTGAAAAATCAATCGACCTTCTTATTAACTTTCCGCAATACCAATTATCGACACCCATAACGCTCAAAAGGCATTAACTTGCTGAACTAAATACAAAAAATCAAGTTTAAGGAATACATATTCATTATTGTTTATTATGTAAATTACTTTGAATATTTTTGGAATTAATCTTTAAAATAAAAATTAAAATATTAATTAATTTTACGCTCACTATATGTTATGATACACTCAAATGAGCTTCGCTGTCATTATTAATGAGTACATGAAAAAAAGAAAACAGGAATAATTACAGTATAAAATGTAAACTCGATCCCGTCGAATTCAAAATTCCAAAAATTTATAAATTCACACTGTAATTGTTAAATTTTATATTGTAACAAATTTGTTGAAGTATAAAAAGTAAATTTTACAGTTTAAAATTGTAAATCTAAAATTATAAAGTTTAAAAATATTATTGTTTTTTTACGCCGGAAATTTTTTTAAAAATTATTTACTCTATTTGGAAACTGTAAAAATTATCATTATCAAAGAAATTTATAAATTAAAATGCCGAACAATGTAATTTGTTTAAGTGTTAAGTGAAATTTACAGTGTGAGCTATTAATTTTGAATTTACATAGAGAACAAGCAATTATTCAATTTCACATTGTGAATTTTAAAATTTTAATGTAAAGCTAAGTTCATACATAAGTGACCAAGAACTCTCACTACACGGAAAGAACAAGATGACACTGGATATCATCCCAGATTATACTCAGTGATATCTGTATTGAAAAAAATTTTCAGACAGTAGCTAGTATAATCCAGATTATTCTGGGTGATATCTGAATTATACTCATTGTAATCTGGATTATACTCATTGTAATCGGGGTTATACTTATTGCAATCTGAATTATACTCATTTAATCTGGATTATACTAGCTACTATCTGGAATTTTTTTTCACTCAGTATAATCTGGGATGATATCCAGTATCATCTTGTTCTTTCCATGTAGTTGAAATGTCAAGTAAATAAATTTATCTATCTAAGTATCATCTATCCGTAAAATAAAATTAACAATAGATTTTATTAACATCGAAGTTTCACGATCATTTATTACTGATTGAAAATGTAAAACTTGAATTAACGGTAAAATATATTTTACATTTTTTACAGTTATTATTTTTTTTTATTCTTTGAATTTATATTAAGAAATATATATACCATGCTCCTATATATTATCGATGTAAATATTGTTAATAATAATTTATTTATTTATTTAATTCAATTGGTCCTAAAACAAGTGTTCCCTAAGGGCCGTAAAGTACTGAGTATTACATTAATAGTGAGTAATTTTATAGAAATTAAAGTAAAACATTTAAAAGTTAGTTAATTAATTATAATATTTGTTATTAAAAGAACTAGAAAAAATTTTTTAGGTCATATTTTTATTATAAATTAGGTTTCTATACTCAAATTTGGTACCATTCATATTAAATTTTTGAAGCAGTTCTGACTGGTTTGTTTATTTTAAAAAAAGCGTTTCGACATATAAATAAATCCTGAAAATTTAGGCGCTACATTTTCATTTTAGGCACTTACTTTTTCACATTTAATTCTTTCCGTTTAAAAAGCATGAATTCCAACTCACTTTTTTTTTATTTTTACATCTTTACCTTGTTTTGAGCTATCATATCAATAAAAATGGTTATTCAAATTTAATTGTTGTAAATTTATTAAATTAATAAAAAATTGTTGTGTATTTAAGACTCTTTAAAAGAACTTTCAACTATTATATTTTAACTCGTCTCACGTGAATTGTACCAGTTCTCCAAGTCATTTTTTCGACTTTTTTTCGTTTATTTTGGAAGATATTGTAAAAATGGCTCGATTTTCCAAAACCACACTGATGGAAAACTTTTATAAAATTTAATTTCCTAAATTAGATGCTTCAAAAACTTGATAAAAAAATTTTTTCTTCATTATTTACAAGTGGAGTTTACCATTTTAATTTTCATTTTTTAGAACGAAATTTTTTTTTTTAATTTTGATACATTCTTTTTTAAATACATAAAAAAATGAACAGTTGAAAAAAAAAAAGTTGATTACCACAATTTTGGCAAATTTCCAAAAAAATTAATATATTTTTTAAAAAATTGTGATATTTGACTTTTTTTTTGTTCGTTTTTTTTATGTAATTTTCAAAAAAAATATATCAAAAAAAAGATAAAATAGGAATTTTATCCAAAAACATGAGAGCCAAAATTTTTTCTAGTTTTTGAAAGCAAAAAAGCTATCGAAATATTAATTTTTTGATATTTTTGATATCGCTATCATAAATCCGCCGTAAAAACAAGCAGAATGAAAAAAATTTTTAAATAATAATTTTTCACATATATATGGTCAAAAATACGTTTGACCCCACTTATAAATAAAACATCCTACTCAACTATGTATATTATGTTTCTTAACAACCATTATTTTTAATTTACGATAATCACATAATAAGTGAAAATTGCTAGTATTGATTATTATGTGATGATTTTTTAAATATTTATAAGTTTTATCATTTTTAATGTTGACTTATGTAAATTAAATGTTAAATGATTTTTTATTCTTGACCAATATTACTGTAAGCTACGTTTAATAAAAAATTACTCTAAAGATTGTATAAAAAATTCTAGTCGTTTTTTATATTGTAGGTAACTAAATAAGTGTTAAAATAAAATAGGGTGTCAATAATTGGACCCCTGTCAATAATTGGAGCTTTTATCTTACTCGTCCCAGTAATGCTCTTGGGATATTTATTTAATTTTTTTTAGTCAGCCTACGAGTCCAATTCATTCACATTCGCCAATAACATCAATTCATCGCTCTCTCTCTCTCTCTCTCTCTCTCTGTCTCTCCCTCTCTTTCTTTCTCTATTGCTCTCTTTATCTTCCTCTCATTCTCTTTTTATCTCTGGGACAACCATAAATTTATAAAAAATCTTGTCATTTAAATTTTTATACTTATCAGTCTGTATTGATTTTTTAATAATAGTGAATTAGATTCTTGAAAAAAATAATGAAAATAAATTCAGCAAATACATAATAATTTTTAGAATTTTTTTAACAAAAAAATTATGGCAAAAAAAAATGACATGTAGAAATTATGAATGCAATTTTTTTAAAATAATTTTTCAGGAAAAATTTATTTGTTAAATAAAATTTAAAAATTATCAAGTGACGACTTGAATGTCATAAAAAATAAGGTAAACTTTGAAGTTACGTTTACTTCATTCATTAATTTTTTTTCTTCATTCTGTTAACTTTAACTTCTCATTTTATTATGATACTGAAATTGAGAGACTTCTAATCATTTTTAAATTTCTTTTAACAAACATATTATAGCAAAAAAAAATTATTTAAAAAATTCCATTTTTAGAAACTCTAAAAAATTATAAATGCGATTTTCTAAAAATAATTTTCTGTACTCAGTTTATTTTTCAAAAAAAATCAAAAAATTCTCAATTGATTGCTAATTTCAGCATCATATTTTGTTTATATTTATTTATTTATTCAAACGCCAATCGGCTTTAAACATAAGATTTACAATAATTAAATTTGGTTATATGTGAAAAAAGAAAATAAAAATAAAGTAATAACATTTCAATAGAATTAAATTTCAATTGAATTAAATTAAATTTTCAATTTTCGTTTACTTTATAATTTTAAATTATCAGTATGATATATAAAAAAAAAATATATTCTAAGAAATTTAAAAAGTTTTTTAAAGTTAATTTAAACTTTTTAAATTATAAACTGTTAATAAAAATAAAAATTACAAACTTTTTATGAAAATTAATTTAGCAGATATTCAATAATTTTTTTAACAAATAAATTATGGCAAAAACAAGTAGAAAAAAAAAATTGATATGTAGAAATTTTAAAAAATGAATAATGTAACTTTTTGAAAAAATCTACTTGTTAAAAAATAGTTAAGCGACTGCTAACTTTAATGTCATAATTTTTTAATTGCATAAATATTTTCTTTACTCACATTTTCGTGATATTACTTATTGACGATGACGAAATATGACTTTCGAAAGCTTCCTCAACACTCTGAAGACCAATTCCTTGACAATTTAATTCTTTACCATTATTTGTGACAGTGCACCGTTGCTCGTAATTTCGATTGTAAATTTCAGAATTAAACACAGTAGGTAAAAATCCGAAAAAAATAGAATAAACTATTATTTGATTAATCCAAAACAATTTATACATCCTTCAATAAATATTCACAGTTACAAAGTCATTTTTATTCGTGTCATTTTTTAAGTAAAGAACACTTTTATTTCAAATAAAATATTTTACAAATTTTTATACATACTGTTACATTTGTTTTCGACATTATTAAGAAAAAAAAAAAAAAAAAATCTAAATTGTTAAAAAATATTTAAATGAAAGTTATTTAAGATCCAGTTTAAAGTTTATTCTAAAGTCAGGAAGATTTATAAAACCATAAAATGTATTTTTGTTCATGACACAATTAATTTTATTAACATTCAGTGATTAATGTCTTTATTTTCAATTTCATTCAACAGTTCTTTGAACTTTCGGTTACTAGTTCACGTATTCCTGCTCTAATTTGCAAAATAATTTTTTGCAACAGTCTTAATTAACTTTAAAAACACTATAAATATTTTTTAAATATTTTTTTTAATTATTTCAGGCAAAACTAGACCACAAAATTCTTAAAATGAAATTTAAAAACACTGATAATATTTTTAGTGTGTACACTAAGTTTAATAACCCTGCGAAACTGACTTCTCTACAATCACTATGACCCCTCCCTTTTCAGTTACTCCCTCTTTTTAGCAATCTGCTTGCTCTTGACTCCATGAATCTCCACCATCACTAACCATGAGACACACGCATACTCCTTAGTACATACAACAAAACGGCACAAAATCAACAGGGAATTAAACAGTTGATAAAACCGTGTCATGGTAAAATTCACGATGTATAGTAAGAATTGAATTTTATATAAAAAATTATTTTTCTTAAATTTCATTTCATTTACTGAATAATCTAGAAGTTTAACAATAAATCCAGGATGCAAAAGAAAAAGCTTTGACAAAAAATAATAAACATTTAGAAAAATCTCTAAATTTACTGAAATTTTAATTAACTTTATGTCTAGAATATATTTTACAGTATTTCTTGTTCTTTGAATGACTCGCATTCTCTTTAGCTTACGCATTTGAATATAAATAATAATATACACTATTTATAGAGAGTGAAGGATAAAAAAATAAATAAAAATTCTTACTAAATGTAAAAGATGTATAAGATTGCAAAATGTTGAAAAGCTCTTATTCATGATTAAAAAAAAATAAAAAGAAAAAAATTATGTGCTTTTATAAAAAATTCACAATTCTACTTCACCAACTGGAAACAGGTCCAAAATTTTTTACGTATGAAATTTCAATATCCGAATAATATTAGACTCTAGTAAAAAAAACCTAAGGGCACTTTACATTTAATTATAAATTATAAATTATACATAAAAAAAATTAAAAAATTTTTTATCTTAAACTACCCGTGTAAAAAAAACTTGTACTATAATTGTCCTAAATAAGTCATAAGCTTAGGATCCTAAATGTGACATAATTTAGGATATTTTTATGACAACAAACCAAAATATCATTTGGAGAGAAAATATTGTAAAAAATACTTTTATGACAATTTTAGGATACTTTTATGACAATTTTAAGATACTTTTTGACAATTTTATGACCATTTTAGGATACTTTTTGACAATTAAGGACAATTGAAGAGAATTTTATTACAATTTTAGGACATTTTTATTAAAATTTTAGGATACTTTTATGACAATATTAGGATACTTATCAGTCCGTATTGATTTTTTAATAATAATGAATTAGATTCTTGAAAAAAATAATGAAAATAAATTTAACAAATACTTAATCATTTTTAGAATTTTTTTAACAAAAAAATTATGGCAAAAAAAAATGACATGTAGAAATTTTAAGAAATTATGAATGCAATTTTTTTAAAATAATTTTTCAGAAAAAATTTATTTGTTAAATAAAATTCAAAAATTATCAAGTGACTGTTAATTGTAATGCCTTAAAAAATAAGGTAAGCTTTGAAGTTAAGTTTACTTCATTCATTTATTTTTTTTCTTCATTCTGTTAACTTTAACTTTTTATTTTGTTATAGTACTGAAATTGAGAGACTTCTAACAATTTTTACATTTCTTTTAACAAACATATTATAGCAAAAAAAAATTATTTAAAAAATTCCATTTTTAGAAACTCTAAAAAATTATAAATGCGATTTTCTAAAAACAATTTTCTGTACTCAGTTTATTTTTCAAGAAAAATCAAAAAATTCTCAATTGTCTGCTAATTTTAGCATCATATTTTGTTAATCAAAATTTTAGGATACTTTTTGACAATTTTATGACAATTTAAGAGAATTTTATGATAATTTTAGGACACTTTTATGACAATATTAGGATACTTTTGACAATTTAAGAGAATTTTATGACAATTTTAGGATACCTTTACGACTATATTACTATATTACAACAGTAAGTATGTAAATACAATAATGACTATTCAATTTATTTCTTCTAAGATAATTAGAGTTATATATTGGTAACGCTAAAAATTAGAAGTGTGTATAGAGTCATTGTATACTAAAAGTATCCTAAAATTGCTATAATAGAAACTTAACAAAACCTCAAATTTTCTAAAATCGTTATCGATGTCATACAAGTGATGTATGGAGCATAGTATCCTAAAATTGTTATAAAATTTTTTTTAAATTGTCTTAAAATATTACAAAAGTGTCCTAAAACTGTCATAAAAGTATCATTAAGTAGTCATTAAAGTGCCTAAAATTTTCATGGAAGTATTTTTTACAATATTTTTTCTCTGAGTAAGAGCGACAATATTTTTCTAAAATCTAAATTTCATTTCGGTTTATTGTCATAAATTTGTCATAAAAATGTCCTAAATTGTGTCACATTTAAGAACCTAAGCTTATGACTCTTTTAGGACAAGTTTTTTTTTACACGAGTATTGTTTTGACATTGTTTCTGTCTACAGATAAAAAGTAGAGTTTAAAAAAAATAAACAATATTAGAATTGTTAGATTCCAAAAAAGTATCATATTGCTTTGAAATTTTAACAGCTAATCCCTGAGACCATAAAAAATTTTTTAAGCTTTTCTACTGATTTTTAATTCAAAAAATTGGATTGTTTTTAACCAAAAAAAATTTTTTGTCGCATCTAAAAGTTGTGAAAAATCTTCCTTCATTAACAATAATCAATTATAATAAAATAATATGATAGATAAACCATATAGACCAACTTTGAATTATAAAATGAAATTATAAGACTACAGGTCTCTTTTGATAAAAGAAAAGGAATCTCTCAATTGCAATAAATAAATTTAAAAAAAATGATAGTACTTTTTTGTAGACAGTCTTATGATATTAAATTGTATTTGTAGTTTTTTACCTCTTACATTGTATACATCAACGATGTACTTAAATTCGACAATTACTGTTTATAAAACAGTAAATACAAAATATGAATAAATATTTAAACAAAATATGCAGCTAACTGTGCCATTTTGTCTTTTGGCGGTCTTGATTTTCCTCTGCCGCGACTTTTATTAGAATGACCACGAGTTCGTGTTATAACGGGTTTGGACGCAACAGCTCTGTGTTTTTCAATTAGTTGTGTAAAAGCAGCGGTACAAAAAACACAACCTACCATTTCCGTAGCCTCGTTTGGTAATTTACTTTTATCGGGTTTATATTCAACTGCTATTAATTGTGCTCCACACTCACAACATACTTCTGGATCAATAGATATTTTATGAGCATTTTCAAAAAAGTGAATGATAACGTCACAACGATTACATCCTAACTTCCATTTAGGTCCTGAGGAAGGATCCAGAACTAATATTCCATGATCACACTCTAAACAACTAGATACTCCATTGGAATTTAATCCATGGGGGCATGTAGGATGAGTACAAGAATTACATCCTAAATTACCTTTCTTCATATCACGGAATGGTGGATTGTTATAACAATATGGGCAGAATATAAAACTCTTGCCTCGAATACCTGTTGACCATGATAACAGTTCAAAGTCATCTAATGGACATTTCAATTCTTTGTAAATACGAATATTCCCATTTTGTGGTAAATTATAAGTTTCATTGCAGTGAGCGCAATGTAATCGAGTTGGTTTTGTTTGAATATATTTCATATACCGCCGACATTTACCACATCGAGATAACGCTTTCCCCGTTGCAGATAATGGAGAGAATGATACTTCAAATAATTGATCCATTCCTTCAATATTTGAAACAAAATAATGGAATTTTTGTCTAAATATTTCGACTGTGTGATTGAGAACTGCATTGTAATTAGCTTGTCCTAGGGCGATCAAATTAAGTTGTTCTTCAACTGCTGTTCTCATTGTTGGTAATACTAACTCTGGATCAATCTAAAATTAGCCAATTGTATGATTAGATCTTGAAAAATAATTGTTTAAAAAATTTCTATTTAAAAAAAATGGGCATTGTTGTGACAAGAAATTCATTTGTTAGAAAATTTACACAATTTTATTTCTTAGCTAAAAAAATCAAAATTTTTATCACAGTAAGGTTTGTGTTGAAAAAAAAAAAGAGTAATTATGCAGAAGTGGGACTTCGCTTATTTTAGATAAAATTGAAATAAAACAAAAAAATCAAAAAATTGATCTTTTTGAACACTTTTTTTTTTTTTTTTTTTTTTTTAAATTATTCTTCACGATGGATTTATGATAATAATGATAAAAATTATGAAATTTATAATTTAATATTAATATTTAATTATGAAAATTCAATGAAATTTAATTATTTAATTATGAAAATTAAATATTTTGATGCTTTCTTTCATTTGAAAGTTCAAAAATTTACAAATTCAAAAATTGCACGACTTATAATTCGAAGCATCAGAGAGCGCTTTACGATCGAAAAATTTGTTTTTTCTCGATTTCGCAACTATTATTTAATTAATTACACGATTGGTAATCCACGTAATCTAATTAATTTGCGCATCATTCGATAGATAATTTAATGGAAATTTATTCTGTCACTGGTAAAAATCAATTTAAAATAATAGAACCAGAAAAAAATATCAAAATAGTTCAAAACAAATTCTTATCAATCAACTTGAATTTCCGTTTGAAACACGAGAATAAATATAAAAATTTTAGTAAATACCTTTTGATATCCATGAACAAGAACGATTCCAAGCGAAGTTGGAACAAGTTTTCTTCCAGTAACAACATTGACATAATTTCTTGTACAGATATTATTGATATGTACTGGAATCGATGCATCAGTACCAATACCGTGTTTTTCCATTAGAGTGATTAATTCAGATTCGGTTAAATAATCAGGTGGCTGTGTATAGCATTCTGATAATTTAACATCACTGATATTACATTTATCGCCTTGAAAGAATTGTGGTAAACTATTATTTTCATTTATTGACTGCCACGTAAGTAAACTTGTGTAGCCAGGATCAATGGTTGTTCGACCGACTAGAGAGAATGATTCTATGCCAATTGAAAATTTCACTGTTGTACTCAAGTACTTACAATCGGGTGCAACCTGTGAAAATATTTAAAAAATATTGATTCATTACTTTACATTGATTTTTGACATGAATTAGAATTAAATTGACGATAATTTGTTACCGTTGCAATAAAATGTCGAGTGATAAAATCATACAGCCTCCAGCTATCCCCATCTAATTCATTTCTTGAAGCAGATTTCATTGGTGTAATCGGAGGATGATCACCAGCATCATGGCCTTTTCTCGGACGATTTATTCCTTTTTCCAATATTTTTCTTACATCATCGCCCCAATCGGAAGAGTTTCGTTGTTGTTTCAATGTTGCTCTGAAAATAATGTAATTGAAACATCAGATCAATTTGTTATTATTTATAAGTTGATTTGCGATTCAAAAAAAAAAAAAAAAATTCATTTACAATAAATCAAAGTTTTCTGGATAAGATGTCGTTTCAGTTCGTGGATAACTGATGTATCCTTGTATATAAAGACGTTCAGCTATCTGCATGGCATGATGTGGTCCCATACCTAATCCAGAACTTGAAATCCTCATTAACTCTACCGTGTTCAATGCTAGCGGTCGTGCTTTAGCTTTTTCGACATTTTGAACACTGACAACTCTGAAAAAAAAAATTAGTATTTGTTTTTTTAATATTTTGAGAGGGTGGAATTTGCAAGAAATTTTATTTTTATTCCTAATTATTCGTATAATTAAAAGAATAAAGTAAATTTTATCTCTGACGTATTTATATAATAAAATAAGTTTTTTAAATTAAATTTAGTATCATTAGAAAGGTTCTGATCTGAATTGCCTTACAAATATTTCTTATGTTTTTCAGCAACAATTAATTTTTTATGCCAAGTTTTCGATGTGATTCTAAATAGATTCAAATTTTGCGGTAAACGTGATTTATTTATTTATTTATTTATTTTATTTTAATCATATGAATGTGGTTATGAATCAAAAATTAATTCATATAATTAAGAAATTAAGGACCAGTTTTTTAATCAGGAATAAAATTTTACCCAGGATAAAATTATTATTGTCAGTATATCTATCAGTCAGTATAAATTATGGAATTGGGGTGGTGCCCATGATAACACATTAGAACCTATAGTAAATCTTCAAAATAAATTGTCAAGCAAAATGAAAATTACAGATGATTTTGTTAGTATCACTGAAAATTAAACAATCTTTAATTGTCCAAGCTTTAACTCATTATTTTTCTAAATGTAAAACTTTGTACTCTGAGAGAATAGTTAATACACGGACCAGACAGTTAACTCTACGAAAAATTAACAGATCACTAAATACTAAAAAATAATAAATAAAAATTTTCTAGGGAATTTGTATAATTTTAGAGAAATAATTCTTACACCGCTTCACGATGATCTTTCACGAGACTGAGGAATGAATTAGCTATTTCTTTGTCAAACAAGCGGTTTCTATCCCAGTTCAGAGATAATTCTAGACTATCTGATAATTTTATAGTCACTTGTAACACCCAATAAGGATCAGGTTTGAAAGTCGAAATTTCATCGTGTCTCTGGACACAAAATCCTAATGTTGGTGTTTGACAGGGTCCATATGATATTAATGAAGCATCTAAGTCACCATATTTTCCCTAAAATTATCATAAAATATAAATTGAGGAAATGTGCAAATGATGTTTTAAAAATTGGTTTTTCGTACTTGGAAAAATTTTGTTTGAAATCGAGTAAACGCACAACCAATACGTAAATCCAATTCTTGACGAGCATCGACACTTTTAGCTTCGTTTTCATTCGGCTTAACAAGATTCGCTAATGCATATTTAATATCACGATCAGTAATTGCTGAAAAACGGGCTCTCCATATATTCTGAGAAGCAAAATGTTCAAAAGTAATAACTTACAGTTAACATAACTTATTACTATTAATACAATATATTTCGTTCGAGATTCGCTGTTAAGATAGATTGAAAGAAAAACAGATGGAAAAAAATATATAATTTATAGGAAGTGAAGTTGCTTTTGGAGCGAGTACAGTAAAAATTGAAAAAGTAAATCTAATTGAAAAATTTGATAAATAAAATATAGAAAAATTTATTGATTTTATTTGCTATTCATTAACGTTTAATTTCAATAATCTTCGATCAATATCATCTACTAGCCAAATTAGACAATATTAAATGTCTTATATGTTGTTCTTAAAAACGAATCTCAAAAATAATGTTGAAATTAGCAGACATCTCACAATTCTTGAAATTTGTATAATGAATTAATTATTGTAAAAAAAAAAAAAAAAAAAAAAAAATTTAAATTCGCACTTATATTATTTTTAAATTTCTACATGTAGAAATTTTTGTTAAATTTTTTTCATCATAATTTAATTGTAAGATATTTGTTAAATTCAGTATCATATCGCGTTACTAATGCCAAAGGGCACATCTACACATCTACGCCCTTTTGGCTCTGCAGAGCAAAAAGAACGTACAAAAAAATTTTTTTTCCTCCAACCAACCTAAAAATGTTTATAACATTCAGATTTGTAAAAAAAAAGTGAATAAAAAAAATTTTTTTTGCTTACGCCTTTTTGGCTCTAAAACAAAAAAAAATTTCAAAGCCAAAAGGGCGTATCATTTTTTTTAATCATAGTTAATTATTAGCCTTAAAAAAAGTTATAACACCGGTCAAAATAATGACTTTTCAACTGATTTTATTAATGGATTTGAATATTAAAAAAAAAAAAAAAAAAAAAAAAACCAAAATAAAATAAAATAAAATTTTGACAAAAAATGTATTTGACTCAATTAAACAATTTTCATTTCTATTGATCCAATAATCATACTTCTACTGATAAAGTGTAATGAATAATGTTTAATTGTACAAATTAAAAAATCATGTCAGATTAAAGTATTTTTTCAAAGTTTAGATTTAAACGCAATATATATTATTATTTTTTACTTTTAAAAGCAAAAGATAATAATAATGGAGACTGCATCGGAGTAGTGCCTAGCTAAATTGATATTTTAGTTTCTTCTTTAATCGGTTTCATAATCTCTTCAAATAAAATAAGTAGAAGAATCATTATTTTTACCAGTGTTATAACTTTTCATTTTTTTTTAAGGCTAATAATTAATTATGATTAAAAAAAATGATACGCCCTTTTGACTTTAGAATTTTTTTGTCTTAAAGCCAAAAGGGCGTATACAAAAAAAATTTTTATTCACTTTTCTTGCAGATTTAAATGTTATAAACATTTTTAGATTAGTTGGAATAACACTAAAGTTAGCCGTCAGTTGTTAATTTTAAAAATTTTTTTAATAAATTAATTGCAATAAAAAAAAATGCTTCTGAAAATTTTCACTTGTGATTTTTATTAATTTTCACATGTGAAAATTTTTTTTATTATAATAGAATTGCTATAAAATTCTAAAAAAAATTTTTAATATCTGTCAACTTTAGTGTTATTAGTTGGAGTGAAAAAAAAATTTTTTCATACGCCCTTTTGGCTCTGTAGAGTCAAAAGGGCGTAGATGTTGAGATACACTCTTCAGGCATTAATAACGCGATATCTCCGAATAGAATAAAAAATTAAATAAGTGCATATTACATTTGGATTTATCGGACGTGTCATTCCACATTGAAGAGCATGTATAACTTCAAAACAAATATTTTCACCTTCTTTATCACAATCTAACCATAAAATTAAATAATCAAGATTTGATCCCTCTTTGGCAAGAAATGTTGGAATTTTAAGTTTAGGTACTGCTTCTTTTTTTTCCGTTGGACAAGAGAATAATTCAGCCTATAAACAATAAAAAATATTGGTTAATCCTAAATACAATTTAATGACACTGAAATTAGCAGACGTCTAAAAATTTTTGATTTTTTTTTTTTTATTAAATTCCAACTAAAAAGATAGTTCTAAAAAATTGCACTTATAATTTTTCAAGTTTTTTACATGTGCAATTTTTTTTTTAATTTTTTAATTGAAATTTTTTCGAAAAAAATTTTCTAAAAATTTCGAAAAGTCAGCTAACTTAATTTTCATTACAATTTAAGGAAATATCACAAAATTGATTAACATTAATTTTTTCAGAAAAAAAAAATACTTACTGGATCCACTTTGTCCCAACTGTTGTATTTACCCACAAAATCAAAACTCATAACATGACCACAAACTGAGGTCATTTTAAAACTAACAGTTTCTGATTTAAATTGGCCAACCCATTCATGTACTGAGCATGATCCATTCATTCCTAAAATAATAAATTTTAATAAAAATTAATTGATTTTTTAAATCATATGTTCTGTCAAATAAATTTTTCATTAACCTACCTTTTCTAGATGAACAGTGCCCATTACTTAAAATATTAGCCAAAGATGCGGCTAGCGATGGCTTTTCAGCCACCATAAAAGCAGTTTTCATTTTTGTTTATTTATTTTAACTATTTTTAATAGTTTCAATTTTAAAAGTAAACAAAAACTAATTATTCAAATAAACTAATGTCGAATTACGACAGTCGCTAGTTACACTGACACCAACTTTAATTGAGCCAACTGTCAGCATTGCAAACATAAATAAAGGTACAGTAAAAATTTATATTGAAGATCGTGGCTCTACCTATTGGGAATAATTGTGTGTTCACCAGTTTGCAAAGGCCTCTATTTTTTTTTTGTAATTCAAGGAGCGCTTTGAATGATCAAAAAAAAATAATCATGATCAAAAATCATTGCAATATTTTTTTAATAGTTAAAAGTATTTCACAAAAAATTTTTAAAATGTAGAAATGTCCACAAAATGAAGCAGAGCAAATGAAAATGAAGTTAGCCGGCATTTAAAAATTTTTAGATATTTTTTATTGAAAAAATTTAAATTGAATAATTAGACAAAAAAATTTCACTTGTAAAAAAACTTGAAAAACTATAAGTGTAATTTTTTAGAAATATCTTTTTAGTTGTAATTTAATTAATAAAAAAAATTAAAAATTTTCAGGCGTCTGCGAACTTCAGTGTCATCAGAGCAAATATTTTTTTTAAAATATTTTCACAAAATGCTTTAAATTTATATAAATTTTTTCTCTTTTTTTTCAAGTTATTTAAATTAATTTAATATTTTTATTTTATTTATATTAAATTGTGCAATTTTTTTAAACATAACAAGATTACATTTTTGAAAAAATGCTTGCCTTAATTATTAAAAAATAGGCACAAAAAATGTCTTCATTTCTTTTAATCTATTGATCAGAGATTTAAATATTTTTCATTTTCCGAAGCAATTGAATCTTCAACTTCTTTATCAAAAGCTTTATGCTTTTAATAGTTTTTTAAATTGAAAAGCAGAAATTTCAAAAAAATTATGTAACATTAAAATGATCTTTTAAAAAAATGAAGTGTTCAAACCATATTTACCATCTTTGTTCAATTATATCAGATTATCTATTTTTGATTAAATGTAGGTATCATGAAATAAAAAAAAATATATAAATAATACTATATACATATTTTTTATCTAGTGGTAATATTTTTTTAGATTAATAATAAAATAAAATAAGATAGTAACAAGCGGCGTCAAAAAATATGTTAGAAATTCTATTATTATATTAATCGCCATATAATAATCATAAATTTCTACTCTCTTCGCAGATTTTCTAATCTTGCTTGAAGATCTGCATCTGCATCTGGAAGATTGCCGCCTCCTCCCGAAGCGTCTTCTCCACCGGCACCAGCCGCTGTTGCTACAGGCTGCTTAGAACCAGCAATACTGAGAGAGCCTGTAGCTTGAGGCAATCCAGATAATTGATCGGTTAGTTGGAGACCAAGTTCGTCCAAAACTTGCGCTACTACTGCATCACTGAAATAAAAGTGAACATTTTTATTTCGCGAATTAGTAGCAATAAATTAAAAAAAAAAAAATTTATTAAAAATCAAAAATAATAAATTAGAAAATCCAAAAGTGTCCGACTCATAATGCTCATTTAATTATAAAAAAATAATGAAATAAAACGAATGTGAAAGAAATATCAAACAGCTGAAAGGCCATAAGAGCGTATAAAAAATTTTCGTCCGAAATGTGCAGAAATGTAAAAAAAAAAATTTATATGCCCTTATGGCTCCCGAAATCTATCTTGGATACCATAAGGGCGTATAATGAAAATAGTATTTTTTTTTTCAAGTCCGAAAAAAATTTTTAATTTGGAAAAAAATTTTTTTTCACACCTCTGCACGTTTTATTCAAAAATACGTTGATTCCCGAAAAAAAAATTTTTTTATACGCTCTTATGACTCCCGGGCCATTGTTGTTATTGTTATTGTTTCAAAAAGCCAAGAGGAAGACGACCTGACTTAGGTCGTTGAAGAAAATCAAATGTGCGACGAGCTATCTCACATTCAAACCGCACTGACGACCATAAATAAATTGCAAGGCCAGTTGTTGAAAATTTGCGGAATTAACTTTGAGTTTCCCTATTTCGTGCATGGAAAATTATACATCGCGTGTTCGTGAGTCGGGAAACCAGTATCTTTATATATTAACGCACCGCAAAAAAAAAAAGACAAAAGCTATATTAAATCAGAAAGCTTTAAATTGATTAACAGTGTTGCATTTAATGTAATTTAATGTATGCTTGAATTTTGTATCAAGTTTTGACCATACTTTTTACAAATATATGTTATCTAGTTTTTTTGTAAAAATCAAAAAAATTGTCAGATGCCTGCAGATTTCAGTATCATTAAAAACTTTAATATAATTATCAGTGACCATTTTATTGGCTAAAAGGCTGTTGGGTTGATGTATCAATAAATAAATAAATAAATAAATAAAGAAATTTATTTACCTTTCTTCTTCGTCACCTTCATCTTCCATTGCATCATCAATAGCATCGTTCATAATTTCTTCTTTCATATCCATTATTTCAGATTGTTTTTCAAATTCTTGCAATATTTTTTGTATATGAGGTAGGTTTAGTTGTCTGAAAAAGATTTATATAATTATATGAAATTACAAAAAATATCATCAATTAAGAATGACTTACTTGTTCATATTCTGCATAGCTCTGGTAACACCTTTCATAGCATTTGCCATCGTATTTTGAGATTTTAACGTTTGTATTTTTAATGAAACTGCCTGAATATTCGCTTTCATTAACATGAATTTTTTAACATATCTTCGTGTTCTAACTAAATCTTTAGCCATGATTTTAACAGCATCCTAAAAATAAACAAAATGAAAAAAGTTACAACAAACAGTGTTGAATTAATATTTTTAAATAATGTCAATTAACATATTATCAATTACCATTTGACCTTCTTTAGCTAATTTTTTAATATCAGCTATAATTTTTTTCTCTTGTTGTTCCATCCTTTGTCTTTCACGATCTAAATCTCTCATTGCTTTATTCAATGCCCGTTGATTTTTACGGAGCATTTCATCCGGTGTTACCCGTTTTCCAAAGAGCCACTCCATTGCGTACAGTAATTAAATATCCAAAAACAAATTAATTGAAAGACTTTGGTAACAATAACATTAAAAACTTTTTACGTTGAAATATATTTTATAAAATTATGCTTAAAACTTGCAAAGCGTAATATTGTTTAAATATTAAATATTGTATAGTAAACAGTTCACAATGAAAGAGACAATTGCTGCAAAAAATAAATTTTATCAATTAATTTTATTGTGAAATAAATTTTTATTTTGTGTCAATTAGTACTGTCACTTACATTTTTTTATCTCACATTAGCCATGACTCATAAAGAATGTATATTAACGACAATAACATAGCACAGTATAGGTATGTCATACCTATAGTTAAATTGGACGCGTTCAAGTGTAGCAACTGTCTTTCAGAGAATTAGCGCAATCACAAAACTGAAATTAGCACAAACCTTAACAATTTTTTTGATTTTATTTAAAAAATTAATTAATTTTCAAAAAATATTATAAAAAAATATGAAAATAAATTTAGCAGATATTTAATAATTTTTTAAATTTTTCTTAACAAATAAATTATAGCAAAAAAATTTAGGAAAAAAAATTGACATTTAGAAATTAAAAAAAATTAAAAATCTAATTTTTTAAAAATCATTTTTTGGAACTAATTTTTTTGTTAAATAAAATTTAAAAATTTTCTTGTGACTGCTAACTTTAATGTCATAAAAAAATACACATTTAAAAAATGCTTCTAAAAACTTTCACTTGTAATTTTTATTAATTTTTACTTGTGAAACTTTTTAATTTTATTTTTATTATAATAATTTAATTGCTATAAATATCTAAAATAATTTTTATATCTATCAACTTCATTGTCATGTTTTTTTTTTTATTCTTCAGTAACTTACATTAAAATTAAACTAGAAATTTGAATAGCGCGTCACGCACGCGCCTAAACTTTAACCAATAATGAATCGTGGCCCGTTTTTTGTGAGTTTCGACCTTTGACTAACTTCAAGACTTTCATCTATTTTGATTTAGATGATTGTTAGTTTTGAATACAACCAATGAAGAACATTTCTTCAAAAAAAAAAAAAAAAATACAAATTATAAAAATAAGCTGTCATAAAATAAAATCATTTATAAGTTCAGTTATTTTATTATTTCTATGGAAGAAATGACGAGAAATGTACAGCGGCTGAATGAGAAATCTCCCAGAGTCTATAAAATCTAATATAATTTATTGGATAAATGATGTAAACAGCTCTGTGATAATGAGACGAAGGCAGAAAAAAATATTCTTAATTATTAAATAATATGTCCAAGGTATAACAGGTATTTTTTTATAAGGTATAATATACGAAATTAGGTTATAAATAACAGTGAAAATAAGTAACAATTTTATTATTTTAAACATTCAAAAATAGGTATTATGACATATTAAAATGACTAATTATCGTATTTTTTAGGATCAATTTATAAACTGTCAAATAAATCAACATACAGACGGATTTTTTAGTAAGAAAGTCATGATATAGTTGTCCCGGTGAAAGAATTCAAGGAAACAAAGTAACATAGGTAATCCTACAGAATAACACAGGTAATCCTTCATGTATTAAATTTTAGGTAAGACTAAATTAACGATTTTCAACAAGCTAATTCAAAGTTATCAATAAGGGTCGGTTTTTCAATCCAGGATAAAGTTTTATGTATTATTAAAATATATCTATATATTTTATTTATAAATATACTAGCAATAATAACTTCATTTTTATCCCAAATTAAAAAACTGGCCTTGAGTATAAATTTTTACCGCTTGAAAAAATTTAGGGTCAGTTTTTTATCTAGGATAAAATTTTATCCAATGATGAAATATATCTGTACACAGTGGAAACTCTATTTAATGAAAAACTCGATATAACGTAGAAAATACTAAAGTTTATTTAGTTTGCATTATTAATCCTATATTTAAACACTCCATACAGCATCACAGATACTCTTTGTAACGAAATAATTCGCTTAACTTTGAATTCAGTAATCGACTCAAAACCATAAATATTTCTTCTACGAAGCATTAAATGCCACTAAATTATTAGAAGAGTTTTTTTTTATTCAATGATGATGATGATCCGACAATATTGCAAGATATAAATAAAATAAAAAAAGAATTCAGTTAAAACATTGGCAAAATAAAAAACGCCAAGCTAAATTAACTGATTACGACTTTTTAAAACAATAAAAGGCACTTTGTATAATAATATGTTGATAAACAATCGCTTATTTATTAAAAATCATGACGTTTTGAGGAATTAATTAGAAATGAAGTACTTATTCCTCGAATATTAGTCGCTATACGTATTCTCTCCGTATAACGAAAACTCTTCATACCGTAAAAATGTATCCGGTCCCTTGAATTTATATAGAGTTTCCACTGTATATAAATATATTGGCAATTATAATAATACTTTTATCCTAGATTGAAAAACTAGTCCCTAATATTATGAAACTAGATTTTTAAGTTGATTGATTAATTTTAATTCCTAATCTTCTGATTATACGATATCTTATCATTCAGTAGGTATTTCTGATTTGACAGTATGTGAATTTGATTTAAGTTCAAATTTTAATAGAAAAATAAAAAAAATTCAGATAACCAAATTTATTATAACTTAACTGCAGGTACTCAGATTCTTGATCTATCATTGGACATCATTTTGTCATTTTTTTTAACACGCTTATATGAGCTTTGTCTGTATCTGTGTATAAAATAGAATTTTTAAACTCTGTTTTCTTTGCCACTTCAAAACGTTAGATTAATTTAAAACTTTTGCACACTTATCAAGGGCTAGTGACAATACAATAATTGAATAAGTTTAACTCATTATCCTGATCAGGATTGTCAGGATTCGTAATTTTTAGATTTATTGGCAAAAGAGCCTGAGAAACGGCTATCACATCCAAGGAAGGCAGCACAGGGAGCTGATTATAAACTTAATGGATTGTAATTGAAATAAAACACGTTTAATGGTAAATTTAACTCAAAAGTAAAAAAAAATTTTCACTAAGTTTAAGATAAAAATAAAGTGATTAACAAAAAAAATTCATTGCATTGTAAACAAAGCGTGAATGTTATTTAAGATATTTTAATAATGACTCTACTTTCATCAGAATTCGTCAATAAAATTAATATAAGAATTTATTTTAAGCACCCTACGTTTTTTTACGATAAAATTAATTTCTTGTTAATCACTCTATTTTTACCTTAAACTTTGTAAAAATTATTTTATACTTTTGAGTTGGTTTTTTTCAATTCAAACGTGTTTTTTAATTTCATCGGATTACTTTGAATATTAATTATACTTAATACTTCTTACATATCCTGAAGTGTAACGACAGCAAAACCACAGAAAAAATACCCGCAATGATATAAAAGGGAGATTTTTTTTTTTTCTCCCAAAAAACTATAGCAAATTCTTGTAAATAATTAGTTGTTTTTGAAATGACCTTTTGATTTTTTCTGAGATAATTAGTTGCTGAGATATTGATGTTCAGGTATTTTGTCTGTGAGTATTTTGTTACATTACCACATGCAGGAAGCTATAGAAATATGCAAACTAATGAATGTGTATAATAATGTAACAATAAATTTTATTCTAAATAAATAAGAATATAACAATGGAATAATGTAGTGTCTAAATGTTATCACTTTTATCCATTACAATTAATTTAATATAGAAAAAAAAATATAACTTAAAATAAAAAGTAGACTAAAATAATACTAATCTGGTAATGTTAAAAAGTATTTGATTAAAAATCAACTTTCATTTATAATTTTACTGTTGGGCTGTGTTAAAAAAATTTAAAAAAAATTCATTTTTAAATTTTATTTATAGAAATTTATTAAAACAAACTAAGAATTTATTTATTTTATCAAACACTTATTAAATTAACTCACAATGAAAATAATACCTTGATAAGAAATTTCATACTTCTTTGAGATGTTTAAATTAAATTATCGAAAACAAATGTTTATTATAATTATCATTAAGTAAATGTTTTTTATCAAAAGCGTGTTTTGCGATAAAATTATTTTTACAGACTGTATGTAAATAATTTAACGCGCCACTGAAACTGCTCGGATGGTTCAAAAATATAAAACTTGTTATTAACTTTATGGAATTCCAAATTAAAGATACAATATTGTATATGTTTTTAATTCGAAGAGGTCAATGAAATGTTTCATTTTAATTAAATTTATGAATAATTTTTTAATTGTTAAAATATCAAAAAAATCAAACGATTACAACTAAGTCTACATTCGACGTATTTTATTCGTAAGAAGTTATAAAATTTAAAAATTCAACCGACCAAAAAATCCAATCGCTATATTAAGAAAATACTTTTTGGAGAATTTCCGACGATCTCGTTTGAAACTAGTGTGATCAAAACTTATTAGACTTTTATGAAATGTATTTTTTTTTCGATCAAAACTTGATTTTAAAAAGATTTTTGAATGTTTAAAAATTTTTTAAGTTAGAAGGCAATATTTGTAATTTTTCATTAATATACATAATAAATTTATGATACTAAAATTAGCAAATATCTAACAATTCTTGCAATTTTTATAGCCAATTAATTATTATGAGTAAAATATATTAAAAAATTTGCACTCATCATTTTCTACAATTTTTACATGTTGAATATTCTAGTTAAATTTAATTCATTATAATTTAATTGTTATAAAAATCTTAAAAATTGTAAGATATCTGTTAAACTCAGTATCTTATAAATTTTGGCGTAATTTACACCACAAATTTACAAAAATATCTAAATAATCAAGCTCTGTAATTGAATAATTAATTATCTTGCAGGAATTTATCCATCATGCTTATGCTATTTAGTTGGTTTAAAATTACAATCATTTTCATATTTCTTTTTCTATTGAGAAGTAGTGATTTCTCTATAAAATAAAATTATTAAAAAAATCAATTGAGCTGTGATATGATAGAATGGCAAGTGAATTTTTCTTTCCAATGCCACAGTTGTTCTGCGGCAACCTTGTGGTACTCATAAAAATGTTTTAATGTAATTAAGGCGTAGCATCAGTGAATTGGAAAAATTTTTTAAGTACTGTGGTGCTTCTGCGGTGATAAAACTGTATTCTTAACGTTTTAGCCTTAGCGCGGCATCGTTGCAGTAGAAAATTTTTTACATTACTGCATATGCGGTGCTGTAGTGATTGGAAATAATTTAAAAACGTAACAAGTATAGTGTTGCCGGAATTTAAAAGTGTGAAGGCAGTTTACTTTGAATAGAAAAAGGTTTTTTTTTTTTCATATACGGATTTTTAAATAATATAGTATTTAATATTGATAAATATTTGATAAATGTTATCTTTTGAAAAGAAAATTAGTAAGATAAATTTTATCGATCTTAGTTTTCAAAAGCAACTTTTATTATTAAATACTCTATTACTTTTCTTCTATTATTCTTTAATTTTTTAAATTGATTTTTGATTAACAAAATTAAATTTATTGAGAAAATTAAATATTGGCTTTATATTTCTGCCATATGCTTTGGCAATTTTAAATTACTTGGAATTTTTTTTTTATATTCTTTCGAAATTAGACTTTTATAAATAATACACTGTAATATTTAAAAATTTTGATAATTATTAATTTTTTAAATAAATAATTTATTGATAAAATAACGAACTTGATGCTAGCGTCAACAATACCAAATTCAGAAGTTTGAAAATAAAATTCATATTTTAGAAATTTTTTGTAAAAAATTATGCTAAATATATTTTTTATGTCAAATTTAGATGAATTTTCAGAAATTAAGTATCTATTCTAAACAGAATATGATAAACATCAGCGCAAATCCATATTTCGAAAACAAAAAACGAAGAAGAAATAATTTCAAATTATTAGTTTCAAAAAAAAAAAAAAAGAAATGATCAGTAAAAAAAAAATTTAGTTCTCAAAAATTTCGTCAAAAAACAGCAAAATTGCTATTTTAGAAAATATTTTGTTCTAATTTAGAGTTTTTGTCATCCATCAATTCAGAATTTTGAGTCAAAAAAAAAAAAATTAAAGGTAAATATTTACAAGTGGAGATTAATCATTTTAATTTTTATTTTTTTGAACGAAATTTCTATTCGATTTAATTGAAATATTTTTTTTTAATGCATAAAAAATGAGCAATTAAAAAAAAATTGATTATAACAATTTTAAAAAATTTTCAAAATAATTTATAGACTTTTTAGAAAATTGTGATGTTCTTTTTTTTTTAATTTTTCGTTTTTTTTATATACTTACAAAAAAAATAATATATATCAAAAACTTAAAAAAAAAATATAAAATAGAAATTTTATCCAAAAATATAAGAGCTAAAATTTTTTCTAACTTTTAAAGACAAAAAAGATATCGAAATCTTTATTTTTTCTTACACTACATTTTTTATCATAAATGCGCTGCAAAAACAAGCAAAATCAAAAAAAAATTTGAAAATGTTAATTTTTCACCTTGTTATGCCCCAAAAAGGGGTTGACCCAACCTGTAAATAATTACCATTATTTCTTTTTTTTTTTCATTAGGATTAAAAAAAAATATTACTAACTTCTTTGCAAAATTTGGGATTAAAAATTATTTAATGAAATGTAATAAGAGCGTGGCTAAAAAAGAACAATGAACGAAAGTATATTAATAGCTACTATCTTTCGAAATATTTGCTATTATTTTATAGTTATTTTTATACAGTTTGATTTTTTTTATGACATTAAAGCTGTCACCTGATTAATTTTCAATTTTCAATTTAACAATTAAATTAATTTTAAAAAATTGCATTTTTTATTTTTTTAAATTTCTAGATGTCAATTTTTTTTTTTTTGCAATAATGTATTTGTTAACAAAAGTTCTAAAACGATCAAATATCTCCTAAATTAATTTTCAGTTTTTTTTTTTTTTTGTAAAATTACAATTACCTCGTTTTAATTAATTTAATTTAAAACAGTTAAATAATAAAGTGATTAATTTTATTAAAAATTTAATAATTAGGGAATTAAAAATCTTATTTGTTTTTCTGAAATGAGTAATGTGAATAAGAAAAAAAAGTGTTACTTATGTCCCTGAAAAATTAATAATTAAAAAAAAAATATGATAATTTAAAAAAAATTGATAAAAATTAACTTAGCAGATAGTTGATAATTTTAAGAAATTTTGTAACAAATAAATTATAGCAAAAAAAAAATTTATAAAAAAAATTAACATTTAGAAATTTTAAAAAACTACAAACGCAATTTTTTTAAAATAATTTTTTGGAACAAATTTATTTGTTAAAAAAAATTAAAAAATTGTCAAGTGACAGCTAACTTTAATGTCATAAAAAATTGATAATAAAAAACAATATCAATTATTTTATTCCAAAATTAGTAATTATAAAAAAATGATTGCGACAAAAAAGAGCAACCGTTGGTGATATCATTAAAAAATACTTTTGTTGCCGCACACTGAATGAAAGTTAAATAATTTTAGAACAATAAAAAATATCTTATATATTTTTTTTCGCGATTCACGTATAATAATACGTCCCTGATCACGTAATTTCCACTCATGGAGTTGACAACACTGATTTAACGATTTAACGAAAGGTATAACAGAAAAGCAGATTTAAGAATGAAAAAGTTGAAAAAGAGTGGAAGTTGGATGAATTTGATGTATATGTAGTCACAGTAGTATTATATTCTTTCCAATGTATAAGTAAAAAGGAAATGGCTTAAGTTAATATCTATTCGAGTATAGCTATAAGCAAGTATAAAAATGAAATGGGGCATTGGGTGAAAGTAAACTTCTCATCTTGATACGCCAACTAAACTGAAACTGCTATCAGTTTCATTTTACTCGGTAAATCCAAAGGTGAATTAGTTATCAATTGACGGTTTGTTTTTCTTATTTTTTTTTTTACTTTCATGACTAAAAAAGAAAGATAAGTAATCACTGAGGATAGTCCAATGATCGTGTCTTTTTACTATTTTATCTCTCCCTACTCGTGTAACATTTGTATACTCCAATCTTCATAAAATAAATACTTTAACTATGCTCGTCGTATTTTAGTTGTTTACAGGACAATACTACAGTAGACTGTTGATGTTTTATTATTACAACTATTTATAAATGAAAGTGATAATACTTCAAAGAACAAAAATGTTTATGACTTTATCAGTTTTTTTATTGTTAATTATTAACAAAAGTTTAGCCCTAGAAAATGGGCTTGCCAGAACACCACCCATGGGTTGGTTGGCTTGGGAACGTTTCCGATGTAATACTGACTGTGAAAATGATCCTGATAATTGTATTAGGTAAGTCTTTTTTTTTTTTTTTTATTTATTTATTTTATTTTTTTATTATATAAATACATTTTATCAGCAATATTTTATTTTATTTTATTTCTTCTTTATTTTAATAATGCAAAATCTAATAAAATTTTAATGTCATTAAAGTTAGCCGACGTTTTAAATTTTTTTAATAATTAAATTAAAACAAAAAAATATTTTTAAAAAATTGCACTTGCAGTTTTTGATGTTTTTTACACGTGCAAATTTTTTTTGTAATAATAGTTTCAATAAAAACAAATTCTAGAAATTTTTAGATGTCGACTAATTTTATTATCAAAAATAAAAAAAAAAAATCTTTTGAAGCTGAAAGTGTATATTTATAATTTTTCGAGTTTCATGTTAAATTTCTTTTAACTTTTACTTTCGCTGTCTGATTATATTCTTCGAACACTCAATGTTTTTTAATTAATCGCGAGACTGCAGATAAATTATTGAAGAAAATTTAATTATATTTATGAAATTCAATTTTCTAATAAGTTTAAAAATTTTATTTTTCTATATTATCGTATTAATTACAGTTTTTATTAATATGCAATAGTAGACTAATAATGCAATTCTTAAAATTAATATCAGAAATAATTTTTTCTCAAGCGATCGTTGCAAAATAAAAATTTCTTAACAATGGCAAGAGAATTATCATTTATTATACTTTTTATTCCCATCAGACGAGATTGGAATTTTACTTGTATAATTATAAAATTATAATCGACTTTTAAATATATTTTCTTAAATCTGTACAACTATATTCGAATTTAAAAATTTAAATTCAAATTCGATCTTAGTGATCGATTATTATTTAATCGACTTTTCAACTATTAAATGGAGCGTTTTAAAAATTGCGGTAGAATGTTTGAATCTATCTGTGTGAATAAATAATTATTTACTTTGAAATAGTGCATTGATACAGATCACTTCTCTTTATGCGCTGATGGAGAAAACTTTTTGATCGCCAAATCGATAATCGATCTTTGTTGAGATTTTATCATTAATGTCCATTTGGAGTAGTTGAAGAAATCGATCAATCATTTTTTTTTTATTTCGAAATCTATTTAATTAATTAAGCCACACAGTGAGTTATTATTCATACAAAAAAAAAAAAGAATTCTTGATCGGAAAACAAAATTCTTGGCTCAAGAAAATTTTCGGGTGCCTGAAGGAAGACCGAAGTTGTGTTGGTCGAAGTAAAAATTTTTCTTGAAATTCTATTCTTGGTGGAGGTAATTTTTTCTTAATTCAAATTATCATAAATACTTGATACAATAAATTTTTATATTTGATCAAGATTTTTAGATACTTTAGGGAGTAGCGCCACTTATTTCAACTGAGAAAAAAATTTTCTCACCTTGAGAAAATTTTTTTCTTGAATATTTGATACCCATTTTATATTATTTTAGCGTGTAATTATTCATATTGAATGAAAAAAATTGATTCAATATTATTTGATCTTCTTATTTAACATGTTAATCAATTAAAATATTAATGAAAATTTACTTCTATCGAGACATTTAATTTTTTGGAGCAAGAAAAAAATTATCTCAAGACAAAAAAATTTACTTCTATCAAGAACTAAATTTTTTGGAGCAAGAGGCTGAATTTTCTCAAAACAAGAAGATTTTCTTGACTTAAATACATTTTCTTGGATCAAGATATGTAATTCTTAAAGCAAGAGAATTAATTTTGTTGGAATAAGACAAATTTCTTGTGTAAAAAAAATTTTTTTTTTCGCTCAAAAAAATAATCAAGAACAAAAATATTTTCTTGGCTCAAGTGAATCTTTTTTTCTGTGTACAAGTGGGGTCAACCTCATTTTGGGCCATAACTAGGTGAAAAATTAACATTTTTTAATTGTTTTTTTATTCTGCTTGTTTTTACGACGCATTTATGATAAAAAATGTCGAGAAAGGAAAAAATAAAGATTTTGATGGATTTTTTGCCTTTAAAAGTTAGAAAAAAAATTGGCTCTCATGTTTTTGGATAAAATTTTAATTTTATCTTTTTTTAATGATTTTGATATAGATTTTTTTTTGTGCAAACGACTCCCCCAACTTAGTCAAGCTTTATTTATTTTTAAAAAAGTGCTTCCAGAAAAGAAGTCAGTATTCAGCTTGATTCATTTTTGTATTTGTTTTTCGGTAACTAACTGTATTTAAACGTTATGATTATTTTTATGTATACGAAATTTACGCTATATGTTAAAGTTTAAATATTTTAAATATTTTTTTTTTAGTCAGTGAACTCCTGGTCAATTTTATTTAAGAATTTGTATAAATATTCTATTAAATGTTAATAAATATTATAATATATTATAATATCTATTTTTTTGAAAAATACATAAAAAAACGAACAATTTAAAAAAAAAGTCGGTCAATTTGATCAAAAAAAAAAATTTAACATGACTCAGCATGGGTTGACCCCACTTATCAATAATTACCATTTTTTGATTTAGGTAATTTTTTTTTTTAACTTTAACATTGTTTTAGAAATGGAACTTATTGTAATCTTTGACTTTTTATCTGAAGTAATTTAATGCAACTATGCAAAAATTTGCATAAAATTATAAAAAAGCGTATAAGTTTTTTATATTTTATTAAAATAAAAAATCTAATAATTTAATAATATGAAAAATAATTAGAACTTTTACTATTTGTAAGTTCATTTTAATAATAGAAAATACTTTACCAGTAAAATATACACTGAGAGAAAAGATAATTGCTTGGGTTCACGATCCATAATTATTTAAGACATAAAAATGATATTTAGAATTTTTTTTAAATTACATATTTTTTTTTTTCTAAAAATTCATTGAAAAAAATAGAATGTATTAATAAAAAAAATTTAATCAGCAATTTTTCAAAATGATAAAAAAATTGACATTTTATTTTCTAAATCGTTTATTTTCACGCATGGAATACAGAGAAAAATTTTATTAGTTCTTTTTAATAGACATAGAATTTTTGTTAACATTGAAAATTTAAGAAGGATTCAAAACATTTATTTTTCAAATTTTGATGATTATTCACGTAAATTCGCGGTAAAATAGAATAATTATAAAAAATGTTTCAAAATGCTAACTTTCCGATTTTTTATGTAAAAAAAAACCAGGTGACCCTGAAATTAAACAATTACCAAAAAAATACTTCTACTAAAGAAATTTGACATGAAAAAATATATTCATTATAATTATTAAGAATGTATATTAGTCTTATCCGAAGAATTGATCAAATTTATTGACATAATTTTTATTTAATTCAAAAAAAACTATTAGTTGCTTGATCTATTATACAATGAAAGTAGATATTGATGTTCTTTTATCAGAAAATTGAATAATTTATTCCAACTAATTCTCAATCTAAAAAATGTTTGTTTTAATAATACTTATTAATCGTATAGAAGCGGCGGTTTACCGTTTTTAGTCATAAAAAATAAAAAAAAATAAAGATATTCACAAATTTTTTTTCCACGTGTTTTACTTTTCGGAGAATAAAATATAAAATTTGTTTTATTTCTAAAAATTTGAATTTACGGGGCACAACTATTGTCACAGCCTAAAAAAAAGGCGATTTTTGGGAATAAAAAAAAACTACTGTATCAATTATTTAAAATTTTTAAGAGTATATTTATGAATGTTTTGAGAATACACAGTAAAATTTTTGAAAAAAAAAATTACATATTTTTAGAGTTACATACGATCTCCGACGGCACTAAAAAAAGATTCTCCACTGCTGCAGTGATTCCGGCCTTCTCCGTGAATGAAACGTAAAAAAAAAAAAAATTCTCGTTAAACGAAAAGATATTGTCCGTACAGTGACCCACAGTCGAAAAAAAAATAAAAATTTTGAAAATAACGGCGTTTTCTTTTTTAAAAAGTTGAATTTTACCCAAAATTTTGGTCGTTTTTGGCCTGCCAAAATTCGATTTTTGATCAGATCAAAAAACTGAAGGGTCATTGTATGGAGAACTATATACAGAACATGAAAAAAAAATTTGGTAGTGATCGGATCATTTGTCTCCGAGTAATCACTTGAGCAAATTCGAAAAATGCTGTTTCGAGAAAAACGCGTTTAAAAATAAAATGATTCTATTCTAACTGCCGAGCGGCTACTCTGTAAATGGCTATAACTCAAAAACTATTTGAGATATTGATTTATAATTTTAGTATGTTATTTTCAAAGGCATATCCTATCGAAATATGAAAAAAAAAAATTTTTTTTTAATTTTCACACTAGTTGTGCCTTTTAATGAAGATTCATTGAAATGTATTCATTTTTAAATATTAATATAGAGATATATTTTTTTTATGTTGCACTTCTATATAATTTTATCAGTGTAACAATATTTGAATTGAAGATTAGTAAAGTAACTTATAATTATCACACAACATAGTTAATCAGATTAACTTTTTAAAATCAAAATATTGTCTCAAAGTAAATATAATAAATCTGTCGAGATTTTTTTTGATCAACAAACAATTTAATGTTTTGATTGAGTGAAAAAAATTCAAAAATGTATTAGTTTTTGATTACCATTACTGTAAAAGTGTAAAACAATTGCTATGCCAATGAAAGGAAATATATCATAACTCACCTTCTCTTAAGGTGCTAAATTACAGAAAATAGAAGATAAATATATAGAAATATTGAGAAGAAATATATTCCTATTCCAGAAATCGTTTAACCTTAACGGAAAATTGTTCTTGTTCCAATCAAACTGGAAATCTTTAGTTAGCTTAACATTAATTATTTATTATTTTTTTCAATTGAGTCTTAAAAGGTATGTGTAAAATTGAGTTTCAAACAGATTCTGAGCAATCATTTATAATTTACAATCATGTTATTGGCTTATGAGAAGTGTTTGGTTAAATATATGTCTTAGATAAAGCATAATCATTATAACTTTTAACGTATAATTTAATAGATTGTATACTGAGAAACTACAATCCTTGCTATTATATATCCTAAAAAAAATTATCTTGTTATTTATATTCTATAAATATGTAAATAAAAATGAAATAATTCTGATTCATCACTGATTCAGGATCTACCGGTGTAAAAAAAATTGTCTTCAAATTGTCGTTTGTTTAAGATCTTAAACGTGGCACAAACCAAGACTTTTTATGACGTCAAAAAAAAAATTCCGAGAGTAGATTTTTAAAATTTGAATCTCGAATTTGCTATGAAAATAAGACGATATCACAGCGACAGCTGCGAAAAATTATTATAGAGTCTTAAAATAATCTAAAAATCGTCTTAAAAAAATCTTAAAACAGTCTTAAAAAAGTTTTAAGAAAATTTTTCGAGACTATTTTAAATTGAGCTGACAGCGACAAAGTCCGGGAACATAAAAACGGAGCGTCTAAAAAAAGTCTTAAAATTGTCCGATAATAAGTTTTCACCAATTTCAAATTCAATTTAAAAATAACGTACTCAAGAATGTAGCGATTAGAAAGTCGTAAAATCGTTTAAAAATTAATTTTCATAACAAATTTGAGAACCAAATGTCAAAAATCTGCTCTCAGAATTTTTTTTCAAGTTTATAAACAGGGGCCCGGTAGCTTAACTACTAGAGCTCCTGACATGTTATCAGGGAGATCCAGATTCGATTCCTGGCTTGGTAATCAATCCCATTTATTTTTTCAAGGTTTGTCTCTGCTCTTATTTAGTTTCTTTCATTTAAATTAACATCTTTATAACTTGAACAGATACCACAAGCTTTCAGCTTCACTAGTATTCTAGTTCGATGGATCTCCATCGAACTTATATGAAGAGAGAATGTCTCACGACCAATAGAGAAGATGGAATTTCCATCCGTTGGCTTGAATTAGATTTATTAATCACTTGACCGCTAGGTGTAAAAACATTAATTGATACATATATAATTCGGTTGTAAAAAACAAAATAATTGATATTTTTTAACTTATTTTGATGTTTTTTCCGCATATATCGCACTTAATAAATTTTTTAAAAGTATGGTATTGATCTCCATTAAATTATCTTGACAATAATATGCAAAATATCTTGATTCCCTGAACTAGCAAGGCCATAATAATAAAAATAGTTAACGAAATGAGGTGAAAAAAATTATTCGATCGTAAAGCACTCTCTGATGCTTTGCAGCATGAGTCGTGCAAAAGGAAAATATTACATTATATAGATTTTGCAAGAATTAAATTGTAATATGTAAATATTACATTTAAAGTTGTGAAAATTAACATTCAAAATTTGAATTTTAAAAATGTTCTTTCGAACTACAATTTTTCTAATTTTACATTTGAAGTGATACTTGTTATTATTTATAATGTAATTTTTTTCTTTTTGTATTTTTGGTGTGATTTCATCGTAGCTATATTATTTTAGAGATTTATTTAAAAAATACCCAAATTATGTATAGTTTGATTAAAAACATCGAAAGAGTCATTGAGCTTCAATCTTTTAATCACAACTCGTAATTCTTGGTAGTCACATTATTTAATATTTATTTAAAGTTATCAAATATTGAATCACTTATCTCAAAGTAATATTCTTCTCTCACATATATTATTGTAATTCTACAAACTTTATACAATTCCGAAGTAATTTACAAAGTCAAAGATTTTCATACCTTTTTAGTTGAGAGTTGTCATAAACTATGGGTGTGTTAAGTATCTAAACTTATTTTTTTCTCAAGAGAATTCCGTACTAATATAACAAATAATTTTTTTGAATTTTTGTACAGTCACTTTTAACGTATTATTGAAAAATGAAAAGTAAAAAATATAACTTGAAGCTCATCTTATCAGCATTTACGTCAATTTCACAGAACTGAGCTTACTCATGCCTTTCAAAAGTTGTTTGATGCAAAAATCACATAAATAGCCTTTTTTTTTTTAATTTTATTTTCTATGACCATTAACTTTAATAAAATCACTCAAAATAATTATAAAGTATAAGTTCAGCATTTCAAATTAAATATAATATCATTAACTTTGATGTGATATTTTTTAGGCATGGAGTATTTCTTCTCGATCAAAAGTTATTCACGCATAAAGTTACGGTAATAACGATGGCCTGTAAATAAAGTCGTTGTTAACTTTCCGTATTGAGAACTAAAATAAGAAATTTTAAAAATTCGAAAAAAAAATTGATATCGTTATTTTATTATCGACCTAGGCTGAAAAGTTGAGGTATAAGTAACAGTTTTTTAGAAAAAAATTTTCAAGAAAATTTATCATTACTTATTTTTTATATTAAAAACTTGAAAATTTTATTGAAATACAATTTTGAAAATTTTTCTTCAAATCTTTTAAAAAAAAAAAGTAACGCCCCAATCTGCAGATTTCTTGCTAAGTTTTAAATGGGCATTTAAAAAAAAAAAAATTAACGTCGTTTTTTTAAAAATTTATATTTTCAAAACAGCTGGAGAAATGAATTTTTTGTCAATCAAGGAGGCTTCTTTCAACTGAAACTGTAACATAAAATATTGTGAAAAAAAAATCGGATTACGATAAAAATTAATCTACATGCATCTAGTGAGATCTAAATAGATATCATTTAGAAATCTTTGTAGGTTTAGATCGATTTACGCAGATTTTAATATTCAAATGATGGGAACTTGCTTTAGTTATCATAATCAATCATGCTACTTTTTAAATATTTTATTTATTATTGAAGATTTCAATAATGTCATTTCATAATTGTTTCTTTTAAAGTTCCGTATTTCTTCATTTTTTATGGTTTACTGGGCAGAACGAGTTTATAATAATTTCTGGTAACTTCCGCTTACAATTTTTATTGTCATTCTTACTCCAATGAGTCGACTTAATGAAAAACTAGTAGTTTGTAGTTACTACGTAATTGTTGAGAATTACGAATTACGATTAAAAAAATTTTTGGTTAATGATTTTTCAATATTTTAAATCAAAAAATACGTACTTAATTTGGGTACTTTTGAAATAAAATTCCAAAGTAATATCACTAGAATAAGATCAATTACCAATAATTTAACTTCGTACATCTACGTAGATTTACGGAGATTAAAAACATTTCTTCTCGGAAAAGCACAAATTCAGAAAGACCTTTCTGATGGGACTAAATTCAACTATCGAAACCTATTTTATAATACAGAAATATTCATTGACAAATTTTATGTATTTTTTTAACTATATAATAGATAGATAAAAAATGTATATTTTTTTATATGATTTTAATCACTTTTGATGATTTATTCTAAAAATTTCATAATTAACATTCAACATATTTTTGTGCTCATACAACTTAAAAATATGAATAGAAATTTTTTTTAAATTTAAAGAATTTATAAATGTTTTACTCGTGTACAAATTCAAAAGTAGTGAGAGACTAAAAAACTGATCTAAGGTTAAAGACCTAGTTATTGACACTAGCCTAGTTGTTTGACATTTGCAATTTTATTCTAATTAAAAAAATTAAATGTTCTAAAAAAACCAATTTTCTTAAAATTTATAATTCAAAAATTCCCGTGTAAAAAAAAATCGTCTTAAAATTGTCGTTTGTTTAAGATCTTAAACGTGACACGAACCAAGACTATTTTAAGACGCCAAAAAAAATTCTGAGAGCAAATTTTTGATATTTGGTTCTCGTATTTGTGATGAAAATTAATTTTAAGACGATTTTACAATTTTTTAATCGCTACATTTTTGAGTACGCTCTTTTTAAATTGAATTTGAAATTGTTGAAAACTTATCGGACAATTTTAAGACTTTTTTAAGACGTTCCGTTTTAATGTTCCGGGGCTCTGTCGCTGTTAGCACATCTTAAAATAGTCTCGAAAAAATTTTTTAAAACTTTTTTAAGACTATCTTAAGATTTTTTTGAGACTATTTTAAAAATTTTTAAAACTATTTTAAGATTTTTTAAGACGATTTTTAGATTATTTTAAGACTATTTTAAGACTCTATAATAATTTTCCGCAGCTGTCGCTGTGATATCGTCTTATTTTCATAACAAATTCGAGAACCAAATTTCAAGAATCTGCTCTCGGAATTTTTTTTTGGCGTCTTAAAAAAGTCTTAAAATAGTCTTGGTTTGAGTCACGTTTAAGATCTTAAACAAACGACAATTTTAAGACGATTTTTTTTGTACACGGGTTATATTTATTAATTTATAAGAGTTGATTTGTTTTTTTTTTAATTAAAATAAAATTGCAAGGGTTAATGACTAGGTCAGTGTCAATAACTGGGTCTTTTACCTTACCAAATAAACCGTTTTTCAGATCTCTTTTTATTTGAAGCGTTGGAAGCTATATTGCACCTAAAATGACAATTCTTTTTCTACTTTTAAAAGCTTCAAAATAAGCTCAATCTCTTCATTGAAGAAAAACTTGTTTTGATCATCAAAGTCGTTTATTTGTCCGTTTTTAGAACTTTGAAGTTCTAAATAATACTTTTATCTATGAAAAAGTTGCATAACACCGATATAAATTGTTGTTATCATAAATATGATAAATAATATTAACAATAATAAAACAGTTTTATTGCAATATTTTATCGATTGTTACACATATCTAATCGATAATTAAAATGACCGATATCAATATTAATTCGTTTGTCAAAAAATGATTAAACACAACTTAATTGAATTTTTTTTTGTTTTTAGCGATCAGCTATTCAAAACGATGGCAGATTTAGTTGTTGCTGAAGGTTATGCCGATGTTGGATATGAATACATAAATATTGATGACTGTTGGATGGAAAAAAACCGTGCTAGTAATGGCAATGTTGTCCCTGATCGAAAGAGGTTTCCATATGGTCTAAAAAGCCTTAGTGATTATGTAATATAATATTTATATCTTATATTTTTCGTTTATTCTATCTTTGACACTGATTTTTACATATTTTTGAAATCATTTTTAGGAAGAATAAAGCACACCCTACATTGAAAAAAATTTACTTGGTTCTAGAAAAATTTTTTCTTCAAAATTGTATTCTTGTTTCAAAATATTCAGCTTTTTAGTTCAAGCAATTAACTAGTGAATCAATAAATTAAAATTCTCTTAGATAAGCAGAAAGTTCACCAAAAAAATTTTATTCTAACAATGCACTTTATTGTTTTCAAAGAAAATGCACAAATATTTTGTTCAAGAATGTATTTTTTTGGATTACAATTAGTTCAAGATGTTATTGGCTTTTATCAAGAATACCGTTAGGATAGAAAATTTTCTAATTATACAAAATCTAATTTGAAATGATTCAATCACTGCAAAGTGTCTATCTATATATTAGTCAACTCAAACCATTTTAAATTGTTCTTAATAATATCACATTAGATTTCTTAATCAGAGTTCTCAAATTTCTACTACTTATTATCATTATTTTATTTATTTCGCGTGCAAAAAGGTAAAAGGGTGCATGGCAAAGTATACGCCCTTTTAGCTTTGGAAAGTTAAAAGGGCGCATAATTTTTTTTATCGCCAATCGACGGGTAAATATATTCTTCGTCTAAAAATAAAGCATTGATTTCCTAAAGCTAAAAGGGCGTTTACAGAAAAAAAAATGTTCTTGAATCAAGTATATAATTTTGAAGAGCTTGATATTCTTGATTTGAGTAGAAAAATTCTTGATTTAAGGAAATTTTACTTGATTCAAGAATTTTTTGTCTTAATTCAAGACAATTACCCTCTTCAAAATTATATTCTTGGTTCAAAAATTTTTCTCTTAAGTCAAGTTAATTTTTTTTCTGTGTATGTCTCTAATTACGCGTCCTTTTAGCTTTAGAAATTTAAAAATTTTATGTCCTAAAGCTAAAAGGGCCTATAAATTTTTTTCGAAAAAATTCATCAAAATGCTTATTTTTAGCCTAAAAATTAAAAAAAATGGTAGATTGAAAGAGACGTATTCTAACTATACATACACTTTTAAAATTACAATTCAAAATATTTTTTTAAATTGCAAAATATGCGTGATTGTATTAATTTATTTTTATTTGGAAATTATTTTAATCCCATAAGTTTTCGATTAATTTATTTATCCATTGCTTATACAAAAATAGTTTAAAATTATTATTTTTCAATATTGTTTCATAAGTAATATTTTTTTATTTTAAAAATTTTATTTCATGTTTTGTGAAGCTATTTATCAAAATTTTTTATAAAATCTTGAATTTTTTTTATGCGCCCTTTTAGCTTTAGGCACTACTTTTCTAGAGCTAAAAGGGCGTATGTCTTGAGTTACGCCCTTTTAGCTTTAAGATGCTCCAATTTTTTTTTTTTTTACAGATCTTTGTGTTTTTAATGATTTTAAGCAAAATGACAAAAAAAATTTTTTATGCGCCCTTTTAGCATAAATCCCTACTAACCTGTAGCTATACGCCCTTTTTGAATTAGGCACACGATTTATTTAATTTGAATGCCAAGGCAATGGCCAAACGGCAAAAATACAAAAATAGAAGAGTATAAAGTACATGTAAGAGTATTAACAGTTCTACATGGATAATTTAAAAATATTTGAATTATGGCTAATAGAACAGTGTAAACAATCAAAAATTTGAGAAATGTAATCAGCTATTTACAATCAGTAAAAATGAGGTGAAATAACAGTAAGCAAGAAATTTTAAGATGTTCCAGATTAGGTTTAGATTCAAAGCACTGCAAATTACACAAAAAAATTTTATTTTAATTTTTTGAAAATTGATCTATAGATCTAAAGGGTGAAGAGTTTGATTATATCGATTAAAAATAATATATCGCGTTGCTGATGCCATAAGGGCGTATAATAAAAATCCTATTTTTTTTTCTGAGTCTAAAAAAATTTTTAGTTGGGAGAAAGTTTTTTTTTTGCATTTCTTCACGTTTCATACAAAAATACATTGATTCCCGAAAAAAAATTTTTTATACGCCCTTATGGCATCCAAGATGGGTCCCGGGAGCCATAAGGGGGCGTGTAAAAAAATTTTTATTTGGAAACCGACTTAATTTTTCATGAAATGAGCAGAAATGCAAAAAAAAATTTTTCTTCAAACTAAAAATTTTTTTGGACTCAAAAAAAAATAGGATTTTTATTATACGCCCTTATGGCATCCGAGGTGGGTCCCGAAAGCCATAAAGGCGTATAAAACTTTTTTTTTTGCATTTCTGCACATTTTGGAAAAAAGTACGCAGATTATTCCCGAAAAAAAATTTTTAAACGCCCTTATGGCTTTTCACTGGGGCCTTTTGCCGGTATACGCCTTTTTGGCATCTGAAACGCGATATTCTTGAACGTAGTTACCGACCAAAAATATAGGTCTCTTAAGTCAAGAATACAAGATTTAAGACAAGAAATTTTTAAGCAATACAACTAATCGTCTTCAAAAGTTTCTTAAATCAAAATTATTTATTGTAAACCAAGAAAATTTTTCTATCAGTGTAAAAGCTTACGCTCAAGAAAATTCTTTTGAAATACTAATGAATTCTATGTCTGTTTAGATTCACATGAAAGGATTGAAGTTTGGAATTTATGGCGACTATGGAAATTATACTTGTGCGGGTTATCCAGGAATTTTGGGTTACATGAAGAATGACGCTGCATCTTTTGCTTCTTGGAATGTTGACTATGTAAAACTTGATGGATGTTACGCAGATCCCTCTGACATGGATCAAGGTAACCATAATAATTATTGATTATATTAATTTTAAAAATAAAAATTATTTTCAACTAGATGATAATAAAGAATATTCTGATGCCAGGTTATCCAGAGTTTGGAGTTCATTTAAATCAAACAGGAAGGCCTATGATTTACTCTTGCAGCTGGCCGGTTTATCAAATTTATGCTGGTATTAAAGTGAGTAAAATTTTATCGTATTTATTAATTATTTTACTATCAATGAAGATAATTCAAAAGTTAGAATTAAAATAAAGTCAAGTTGTTGCATAATTTTTTGATGTAATACAAAAAATAACTCGATTAAAAATTATTAGAGGTCGCGAAAGATTTAAAAAATTTTTCACAATTATTAAAAATAGAGTTTTGTATTTTTAATAATTTTTTTCGCTATGCAATGATTAACTGTGTTGAAACTATGAATATTTTGAAAATTATTATATGATACTGAAATCAGCAGATATATGATAATTTTTTCTATTTTCATTACAAATCTATTATAAAAAACAAATATTTTTAAAAAATTTGCACTTGTGATCCTTTTAAATTTCTAGATGTGGAATTTTTATGTTAAATTTTTTTACAAAAATTTATTAGTTATAAAAACCGAAAAAAATTGACAGATGTCTGTTAATTTCAGTGTCATTACATTATTTTGATTTTTATGGGTTGCTTAAGATATTTTATCTTTTAAAGAAGAGAACTTTAGATGTTTTTTAAATTTAAAAATTTTTGTTAGTTCGTTAAATGTTAAATGCAATTAATTCTTAAAAATTTTTAAAGAATCAAAAGTAAAATTCTGCGGTTGTGAATTTCGTACAGAATTCTTCAAATTATACTTTCAAAGGATACATAAAAAAACTATAAGCAATTTCTAGAAATCAAAACACTAACTTGAAATTTTTATATTACAATTTTAACTTATGAAATGTTAGAATAACAAATAAATAAATTAAAAATTAAAAAAATTTTATTTTGAAAAATTTTTGACAAATCTGCGGTGATGCGATACAAAAACACCATGAATTGAACTGGTTTTTGGATACTGAAAAGTAATTGTTAGTTTCACAGCTGTCTGTTTTTTTTTTTGCATATAAAATCGGAAAATTTATATTTTGAAACTTTTTTTTCTTCAAATTATTATATTTAGCGGAATTCACGAAAATAATAAATTATGAAATTATAGGAATAAATTCTTCAATTACTTTCAGAGCTTTTGATGTTAATAAAAATTTTGTGTTGACCGAAAATTATTAATAGAATATGTTCACATAAATCTAGCGATTTCTAGTAATTTTCTCCGTAAAAAAAAAAAAAAAAATTAGAATTAATAAAAAATGTTAATATTTGTATCATTTTTTTTTTTCAAAAAAAATTTTTTTATCGAAATTGATAATGGGTTTTGTAATTATTTTATTCTTGATGAACTTTTGAAACAAAAAAAATATGTAAATATCATTTATATTATAGATTGAAGCATTGTAGGCCGTGAAACTCAACAATTACCGTAATTTTCAGAGAATAAATTTAATTTATAAAATGGTAAAATAACAAAAAAATATATTAAAAACTAGAAAAATTCAATTTTTTCAAAATTTCATCTATTTTCGACTAATTTTTAATTGCTGATTTTTGAAGAGGGTTTTAAACATGCTTAAGGTAGTTGTCGTTAAGGCATACCGTCAAAAAATTCTAAATTTTTGTATATTTATTAAGGACATATTGATATCGCGTTACTAATGCCATGAGGGCGTATCCCGAAAAAAATACCCTTAAAAAGGGATAAGGGCGTATAAAAAATTTTTTTCCGGAAATCGACGTAGTTATGCCTGAAACGGGCAGAAATGCAAAAAAAAAATTTAGTACGCCTTTATGGCACCTAGGGTACTTACCGGGAGCCATAAGGATGTACCAAAAAAATTTTTTTTCGGGAAACAACGTATTTTTACTTGAAACGCGTAGAAATGACGAAAAAAAATTTTTTTAAATTTGAAATTTTTTGGTACGCCCTTATAGCACCCGAGGTACCCACTGGGAGCCATAATGGCGTACAAAAAATTTTTTTGTGGGAAACAACGTATTATTACTTTAAATACATAGAAATGATGAACAAAATTTTTTTTTTCGAATTTGAAACTAACTTTGATCAAAATTTTTTGAAATTTAAAATTTGTAATAATTTCTTTATTTAATTAAACAAATTTTTCATCATTTCTATGCATTTAAAATAAAAATGTTATTTCCCAAAAAAAATTTTTCATTATTAGGCTGTTATGCTCTTATGGCATCTGTACTCTGGTGAAAATTTTTCAGACTTTTCTCTCAAAAACTCTGAAGAAGTCTTTTAGAACTTGAGATAAGAATTTTTTAGAGTTTTTCAGAGAAAAGTCCGAAAAATTTTTACAAGGGTAACGCGATATAATTACCCTAAAAATTTGAAGTCGATTGACCACCTATAACCCGAGATGAATTCAGTTAAAAATTGGATATTTAACATAAATTGCATGGGCTTTCTGCAGTTCTGTACCAATTTCTTAGTTATAAAAAAAAAACTAACTGTTAGAAACTTTCAAAAAACTGATAGTCTTTTAATGTACTTTTTGTGAGTTTAAAAAAAAAATTTTTGGCCGTCTAATTATTTATAAATAACGGATCAAAGTTCAACAATTTATAAAAAAGTATGTATCTACGGAATTGGACAGAAACAAATGTATGAGTTGCATCTCCACGGGTACGGTTTTGCGTAAAAATGATGGATTACTTAGCTACAAACTTATATACTTTTGCGGCCCGTATAATCTCTAATTTTTTGACAATATTGTACCACGACAACTACCTTAATATCGCGTGCCTAATGCCAAAAGGGTGTATAATTTTTTTTTCGGTGCCAATCATTTTGTAAACATGTTCTCAGCCTAAAAACGAAAAAAAAAAAAATTCCAAAGCCAAAAGGGCGTTTGTCTCAAGTTATACGCCCTTTTGGCTTTAGAATACTGAAAATTTAGTGATTTAAAGCCAAAAAGGCGTATAATTTTTAACTTCCCGCCAAGAAAATGAAAAATTTTCTAAAATCGGGAAGTTATTGGTTTCACCCTGTTTTTCGATAACAAAGTTTTCATCAAATCTATATTCAGTTCAAAAAAATTTTTTGATGATGATGATGATGAAAAATTAAAGTTACTACCATCGAAAATGTTGACTTTTTCAAAATTTTTTTTTTCATACAAATCTTCTCCGGACAATTTTGAAAACTGTTTATCAAAATTTTGAAAAATCCGAATTTTTTTTTATACGCCTTTTTGGCTTTAGATCGACAATGTCCTAAAGCCAAAAGGGCGTATATCTTAAGATACGCCCTTTTGACGTTAGTACGTCAAAAATTTTTTTTCTGCAGATCTTTGTGTTTCAAGCGATTATAGAAAGAATGGCAAAAAAAATTTTTTTTATACGCCCTTTTGGCATTAGGCACGCAATATATCTTCATAAGAGAGTCGAAAAAAGCGGGTGTTTTTTTTTTTTTTTTGTGCTATAATAGTTACCTTTATATGTACATGCAGCCTAATTTCTCATCTATCATATCACACTGTAACCTTTGGAGAAATTATAACGACATCCAAGATTCATGGGCAAGTTTAGAATCAATAATTGACTACTATGGTGATAACCAAGATGATATAATATCTCATGCTGGCCCAGGTCACTGGAATGATCCTGACATGTTAATTGTCGGCAACTTTGGACTTAGTTATGAACAAAGTAAAACCCAAATGGCATTGTGGGCTATTTTAGCCGCTCCACTGTTGATGTCTGTTGACTTGAGAACTATTCGACCGGAATACAAGGCTATATTACAGAATAAAAAAATAATTGGTGTTGATCAAGATCCTCTTGGCATTCAAGGACGTAGAATTTACAAAGTGAGCTTCAATTCAATTTATTTTATTTTTTTTTTTTTCATACTGGAATAGCACACTGTTTAATGAATTTAATGAAAGGTTACTTTTACTATTAAATATCTGCTTCGTTTATTTCAGCATAAAGGCATTGAAATTTGGGCTAGACCAATCACTCCTGTTCATCAAATTTATTATTCCTATGCGATTGCATTTTTGAACAGAAGAACAGACGGCACACCTTCGGACGTATCAGTAACACTTAAAGAATTGGGTCTTCAATATCCGAAAGGTTACAGAGTAGAAGTGAGTGAAGCTACAATTATATTTTTTCAAATATTATAGAAACCAGATTTTATTATAAAAATAATAATTCTTAATTAAACTTTATCATTTTTTCAAGGATTTATATGAAGACGTTAATTATGGAATACTAACACCAGAAACGAAGATTAAAGTGAAAGTAAATCCATCAGGTGTTGTTATCCTTCGGTGTAACGTTGAACGTGAACAATTCTTTGCACGGAGCCATTTAGTATCACCATTTTTACCTTTGAATCCAGTTTTTAATGTCAGAGATAATACATTTGAATAATTAATTGTTGATTTTTTTTTTTTTTACTTTTCTAAGTGTTTACTAATAATTTTTAAAAAATTATAGATTACATTTTAAAATCAAACACTTTTTATAATTTAGAATAAATTTAATTTACTAAAATTATTGTTGTAATAAAATACTTTATTTACAGTTCCATCCCATCTATCTTATAAATAATTATTAAATAACATAATTATATTTTCTTATTTTCAGTCTTAATATTAATCATTTTTGTCAGTCTTATTTTTTTGATATTTCATCATTTTAGTTATCAATTTTTTGATTAAAATTTGAAAAATTTTATCACTTTTTTGATTTTACAAAGCCTTGTCAAATGCAACAGAATCAAAGAATATGTTGGGAAAATAGCGTTTAATAATTTTCAAAATTTTTTTAATTTTAGGGCCAGTTAAGTTTCGAATTTATTTTTTTTTTTGGTTTCAAAAACAACGTTAAGTGTTATGAAATCATTTAATAAATATTTTTTGGAGTATTACAACTCTTAATAATTAAATTAATATGGCAAAAATCATCGACCTATTTTTATTGGTTCAAAAACCATATTCAAGAATTTTGAAATTCGACCATTAATTTTTTACACAAGATATTTTAAATAGAAATTTATTTTTGAACTCATTAAAATAATTGTTTCTTCTCAAATCTCAAAGAGATTCGGATGAAGTTATTCTGTAAAAAACGAATTTATTTGAACAGAAGCTTCTGAAGAATATATCTATGCCAAGGGTCAATAAAAAAATTTTTAAATATTGTTGAAGTGAAAATTTAGGAATAAATATTGCGAAAATTTTTTGGAGTGAAGATCGAGCTATTTCTGGCCATGAAATAAACATGTTAAAATTTTTTTTAATGTTCACTTATTTTTTAACGGTTCATTATAAATAGAACAACTTTTTTTTTTAATATAAATTTTCAGCCGAAAAAAAAATATTGTACAAATCCTAAAAACTTGAAATCTATATTATTAAGAGAATAAGCGAAATTTTACGGCCAGGATAGTCATACAATAAATTCGGTTTTTTAATGAAATTTAGTGTCATTGCAAAGGTCTTGACTTGAATTTGTGCCTTTTCAAAGTTTTATATAATTCTCACCGATAGTCAATTTATTATGATAAGTGTTTAGGCTGCATTCGAAAATTCTATATCTCTAGATACATAATTAAGAAGTGACCTTGTATCTTGTGAACTGTCGACATTTTTCAAGATTTAAGCTCACCCCGACATGACACTCATCAAGACCTCTCATTTGAGTACCCACATCAATTTTTCATATATTTTATATATTTATATATATGAATATATGAAAAATATATCAAAATGCATGTGGGTACTCAAATGAAAGCTCTTGATGATTGTAACATCCAGATGAGTTTATATTTATAAAAACGTCAATAGTTAAGAAAGTACAGTGCAATTTAATAAAAGTAATTATTTAATCAACCAAAATTTTATTTATTTATCGTTTACAAGTCACGACAGTAACATAGTGTCTGCAAGGTTACTAGTATTATTTATTTATCATTTTACTTCTGGTAGTAATTCTATAGAGATGGTACACACCTATACATAGAACCAAAAGGAATACATATAGTAGTTAGACATAATTACATCATATTAATATATCACGTCCCAGATGCCATAAGGGCGTATACCGGCAAAAGGTCCCGGTGAAAAGCCATAAGAGCGTATAAAAAATTTTTTTCGGGAATCGACGTAGTTTTTTCCGATATGTGGAGAAATAATAAAAAAAAATTTCATACGCCCTTATGGCTCCCAAGTCCCACCTCAGATGCCATAAGGACGCATAATAAAAAGTTTATTATTTTTTCTGTTCAAAAAAATTTTTAGTTTGCATTTCTGCAAGTTTCATAGAAAAATACGTCGATACACAAAAAAAATTTTTTTTATACGCCCTTATGGCATTTATAACGTGATATAATAATCGATTATTTAATCGATCAAGAACCCTTGTAAAAATTTTTCGGACTTTTCTCTCAAAAACTCTAAAAAAGACTTATCTTAAGTTCTAAAAGACTTCTTCAGAGTTTTTTGAGAAAAAAGTCCGAAAAATTTTCACCAGGGTAATACATACATTGTTTTAACTAATTTTAATAATTTTTATGATTTAGGTTTCTCAATTATTTATAAGCCTAAACATTCTTAGATTTTAACCAGGTCCCAAATTTTTTACGTAAAATTGGTGTAGAGCAATTTAACAGTTTCATTTCATTAAGTAGTAAATTGTAAAATTCAATTGCTACATAAAGAGAATTTTTTGTGCTAATAGATTTATTAATTTTCCGTGTAAAAAAGTTGCGCAATTACGCAGGTAATTCGCTGAATATCATGTGGAAGTCATATTTTGACACAAATATGAATTAGTTTTGAGATCAATTCAAATTTGAAATTGATTTGTAGATAAAAATTACGCTTGTAGATTTTTCGATTCTGCTTCAAAATTTTTAATAAAAACTTAAAAATATTTTATATATAAAATTTATCTTCAATATTCTTCTAAGTTATAGTTATAAAATTTATAAAAATATATTTCTGTGATTATAACGATAACTGTGTTGTAAATTGTGAGCTTTTATGCAATAATAAGACCATGTCAATCAATCCGTTCTATGTTTCCGTACTGTGAAATCAAAAATTTAATGAATTTGTGTGTCGATTCATTAAATCGATCAACAATAGCAAAAACTAATAATTTAATTACTGTATGTTTTATGATAAGTAATAATACTGAGGAGAAACCTGAAACATTTTTTGTAATAATACCTGTAAATGCGTCTGAAATTGAATGATTTTTTAATAAAATTTTTTATATAATTTATCATTAGAACTATATTTCTATACTATCTTTGGATATTCATCAGGAATGTATCCAGAATTAATTTAAAATTCATATTGGTGTCAAAATATAACTTCCACATGATATTTAGCGGATCACCTGCGGAATTCCGCAACTTTTTTACTCCGATAAAGGTATAAGTTTTTTACGAGTGGTTAGTGGTTTTTCAGCATATAGAGATTTACAACCCGTGCAAAAAAATTTCTGATTCAGAAAGAATTTAAGATTGAAATTCATATTTGAAATTGAATTGTAGATAGAAATTAGCACGCCTGTAGAACCTTCAATCCTGATTCAGAATTTTAATAAAGATTTAATATCGAAAATCACTAATTTCAAACATTTTTTTAAAAAAAATGAATACCGCTTATGTTTTTTTTTTGATAAAAAATACTTGAAATATTTTCAATTAATGATTCTCAGTTTTTTAAAACAATCCTAAGATATTTAGTAAAATATACAAATTTTGAATGCTAATATTTCAAAATTTAGTGTCGCGAGGACTATTTAAAAAAATTCCTGCGTATAGAGTATAAGAGGATACTTATGAGTATAAGTAGGAAAAATTTCAAAAAATTTTAAGGAAACAGTTTTTTTCTTGGAACGTCCTTAATTAAAATTCTGAAGCAGGATCGCAAGTTCTACAGGCGTGCTAATTTCTATCCACAAATCAATTTCAAATTTGAATTGATCTCAAAACTAATTCATATTTGTGTCAAAATATGAATTTCAATATTGAATCAGATTTTTTTTTTGTACAGAAATGATCAAAATATTTAACTAAAGCACATACAATAAGTTTCCTTAAATTTTAGAGGCGTAGCAAGGTGATTGCTTATAAAGATTTTATTTATTTATTTTGTTTTTTTGGATAGTAAGTTATATAATTAAAAAAAAAATTTTTTTTCTAATTATTTATCCTTAGACATAAAATACAAAAGAAATGTTAAAAATCACTACACTTACTCGGAAAGAACAAGATGACACTGAATATCATCCCAGATTATACTGAGTAAAAAAAAAATTTCAGATAGTAGCTAGTATAATCCAGATTACAATGGGTATAATCCAGACATCACGTAGTATAATCTGGATTATATTAGCTACTATCTGAAAATTTTTTTCACCACAGACATCACTGAGTATAATCTGTGATGATATGCAGTGTTATCTTGTTCTTTCCGTGTATTTGGATAAAATGTATTAATGATTATTCGCTAAACATTTAATTTTTTTTTTAACATAAAAAAATTAATTTTTTACCGTTCTCACGATTTTTATCTTGAAAGTTCAGTAAAAATTAATAATTTGAAGGAAAAAATCTGCAAAATGATCCGAACTTTCATCCAATTTCAATTCAAAAATATTTTTCAATCATAAAAAAATAAAAAATTACTAAACAAATAACAAAATCTTTATCATGAAGAAATTCTGATTTGATCTTACAAAAATAAAGAAATTGTAAGTTTCTCATTTTAACAATAGTCAAAAAAAAAGCTTATGAGCAATAAAAATTTTTTAATAATATTTAATAGAAAGTTTAATTTTTATTTCATATATTTTATTAATGTTTCAGTATTTGCGGACCTAGAAACAGAAATAGAGTAAATATATCTTAAATACCTCTCTTTTATTGACAAACTAAATATTAAATGTAAGAAGTTTAATGGAGATACAAGTTTATATTGAACGGCGAATAAGTTAATTAATGCTTTAACAATTATATAAACAAATAGCGATAAAATAATACTGCACACAGATGTCACTAGGGTGGTTGTTTCGTCATCATTTCCTCTTACGTTTCAGTACGGTTAAAGCTTAGCCCATCAACCCCTTATCAAGCCCCTCCAACCCCCAAACCTGGAATGTGTGAGGAAAGCTTTACAAGCAGTAGTAACATGGCCGTTTCTTTGCGGTAAAAGATTTTTTATAATACGGAAATATTTATTTTTTCAATAATATTCCGTAGTTTAAATAATAACATAATATTATGATTATAATTTAGTGTGTTGTACATCAATTTATCTTCAACAATAATCTCTAACTTTAGTTGTAGTTATTTATCAATTCTAATGTTGAACTCTCACTCAAGTGATTTTATTTCCCAGTTTCAATAATATAGAATTCAAAAAATGAGATTAAACATACATTTATGACCACGGTGAGTTTAAATACTAATTACAAATTATTACACCTTATTTTTTTATTTAGTAAGTGCAGTCAAGAAGAAAATAACGTTAAGCCGCAATACCGTAAATCAATGACTTGACCAATCGACATAGTTTTCAACAATTCAAGGATATTGTTATTGTAAACTCATAAATGCTGTAGAATAATGACAAAAGTAAAAATTAAAATTTTTCATTTTAAATTATATTTTAATGCAATTTGAAATTTCTGAAATTTACACTTTATAAACCATTTCGATAACTCGATTGAAAACGCTTCAAGCTCTGCTCAATTTCTTGATTTACGTATATTTACTTTTAAATTTTTGTTCTCATAAATAATAATTATTAGTGCGGCAAATTTTGAATTTTTCGTAACTAATTTTGACGGGATTCATAACTATATTTAATCACGATATTAATCTTAAACTCTAGCGTAAATTTACTTTTTGGGAGAAGTATAAGTAGGACAATGGGGTAAATCGATATAAGGTTTTCATTCATGGTTAACTCCCTCACACGGACATATTGCTAGTTTCTGAAACAATATGGATTTCTTTAATAACTTATAAATACTAGTGTTTAGCTGAATGTATCTATTTTTTTTTTTTTTTTTTCAACCATTGTTGACAGAATTATTTTAATTTAAGCGTTGATCTCGTACACATTTTTATGAATTTTTTTTTTTTTTTTCGTTTTGATACAATAATTACATACGTTTAATATACTATATTGCTTTGATATTTAACGATTTTTAGATTAAGCTTTCCGTTTTTGGACTTTTTCACTTTATTGATGTTTTTGAAAAATATCCCCAACATTTAATACACAGAAAAAAAAAATTTATTTGAATCAAGTAAATAATTTTGAAGAATTTTATCTTTTTGATTTGAGTAAAAAAATTCTTAAACTTAGAAATGTTTCTTGGTTTAAGTAAATTTTACTTAATTCAAGAATTTTTCGCCTTGATTCAAGACAATGAAACTCTTCAAAATTATTTTCTTGGTTCAAGAGTTTTTCTCTTGAATCAAGTTAATTTTTTTTTTTTTTTTTAGTGTACAAAATCATATCCTATTATATGTAGTTCAACTATGCAGAATTATAATTATAATTAGGGTTTAACATTGATATTTAGAAGTCCAAATTAAAAATTTCCATGAGAACAACCTGTGAAAAATTATTTTTTGACAATCAAATTTTGTAGTAGTAATTTTTGTAGAAAATTGAACGATCTCAAAAGATGTGTCTTATGATTTTTTTATAAATTCACTCCTTCAAAAATGATTATATTCACGGTTAAAGTTGGACATTTAAAAAATTTTCAGATACATTTTATGATGTTTTCAACGGAATTGTTATTATTTAAATAAAAATTTCTCATTCATTTTGAATAATACCTAATTCTAAATTCTAAATGTATTATAATCGAGAATTAATGACAAATTTCAACGCATAAAAAAAATGTAGCTAAGTATATTTTAAATTTTTTTTATAAAAAATGAAAAATTTGATTTTCTGACCATTAAATATCAATACTGAGGATTCGAATTTTAACAGAGTCTTTATTTTGGCATTCTTCGACAAAATTTCGAGATTATTTGAAAAATAGTTGACTCTGCAGGCCATCCCTGAAACTTCCCTCTATATTCAAGCTCAAAATGCTTGAAACATTTTGTATTACAAAGTTTTAAGCTCTTCAAGCTCAATAATACATTCAACTTTGGTACATTTCGAGCTCGAAAATTTAAAAGTTATCATCGAAAAACACATTTTTGTAAATTTTGAATTGCAATATATCTCTCGAATGAATCAACCGATTTTATTACAGTTTGCAGCATTCAATGCATTTTATTGAGCACAAAAATATAAAAATTTAATTTAAAAACAATCTGATGCAAAATTTCGGAGTTATATATTTAAAAAAAAAAAAAAAAATCACTTTTTTCGAATTTTTTCGACAGCGATATATCTTGAGCAAATTCACCAATTTGGATCCGATTTGCGGCATTCAACGGAATTTTTTTAGCACTCAAAATTACTTAACATCTGCATTATAATCTGACAAGAAATTTCAAAATTATGCGAAAAAATACATTTTTAAATAACACATAAAATCTAACGGCAATAGAACTCTTTCGAAAGCCATAAATTGCGTTTTGATCGGTAAAATCATTCAAAACTTGTGTAGAGTTTTTACACAAAAACGGTGATTTCTCGAAAATTGGGTTTAAACAGTAACTTACTAACTTTTAAAAACCTTAGATTTTCGTAGCGGGAACTTGAAAATTTTTAAAATTTTTAAATAAACTAATTCTAACGTATTTTTTGCGATTTAGATGAAAATAAAATATTAATCTAGTACACAGAAAGAAAAAAAGTCTTGAGTCAAGCGTAAATTTTCTTAAATCAAGAAAATCTTAAGGAAGACTGAAAATTTTTTGAATGAAATTAAAATTTATTGAACGAAGTTACTAAGTTACATTTTTTTAAGCTAAGAAAATTTCTTCTTGCTCCAAAATAACTTCGATCTTTCTTATAATTTTCTTGAATCAAGAAATTTTTTTTTCTGTGTATATATACATTTATAAAAAGACAAGTTTTTTTTATATAAATATACAATTATCACAAGACCAAACTGTAAGCTAACCAAAAGATTCTTATTCTTTTCATAACTGCAATCAGGTTTGAACAGTATGATCAAATACGAAAAATTAGAAAATAAAAAAATTAAAAGATGGTTTGAAAAATGCATGAATATTATTTTAAAATAATTTTAATTATTTTTTAAATTGTAAACTAACTAAATTTATATATCTAATTTGCAATTGATAAGATGTTAGGTGACCAATTATCGAAATAATTGTGCTCAAGGGCGAAAATCGAATTATATTTTTTTATATTAATCGAGAATAATATCCCTTGCATAAAAAGTTATTTTTGTTTCAAGAATTATTTTTCTTGATGTTAAACTTTATTTTTTTTTTTTAGTTTAAAAAAAAACTCTGTTGCAGGACGTGAATAATTTCTAAAACCGATGGCGCATTCTTTAACTATCAACTTAATGAATTATTTTGAGGCTTACAGTAAACCAAAACAATTTTAATACAGTTAAAATTATTCTAACTTGATTTAATGGACAGAAACTGCTATTACAGTTCGTTCCCGCAGATGATGCAACTGCCATGTTTCAACTAGTTAGTTACTGAAAGTTTCTATGCAAGTGTTATCGAAGTAACATATTATAACTAAGAGTTGGTCAGATATATAGTACAGAAATGAAATAATTAGTACACAGAAAAAAAAATTAATTTGAATCAAGAGAAAAATTCTTAAGCCAAGAAAATAATTTTGAAGAGTTTCATTGTCTTGAATCAAGACGAAAAATTCTTAAAACAAGTAAAATGTATTTAAACTAATAAAAATTTCTTAGTTTAAGAATTTTTCTACTCAAATCAAGAAGATGAAATTCTTAAAAATTATTTACTTGATTTAAGTAAATTTTTTTTCGGTGTATCCTGGATATATAGTTACAGTTTTTTTTTCAACCATCTTCAAATAGACAATACTCTTGACCAGTTATTCTTCATCAATAGTTGTAAAAAAGAATCTTTAATTTTATATTAACGTTAAGATTTGCATAGTTTCTTTTTATTTTTAATTTTTCATGCAAAGACCCAAAAGCTTGCACCAGTAATAGGGTCACTTAATATTATAGAGTGACAACTATGTACAAGTGTGTTGATTTAAATCTGATATTAAATAGCAACATAACAGTAGACTTATAATGTATTATGTTTAGACTTTAAGTTTATGTTTAGGTTTAAAATTTAAATTTACCACAGAACATTACATTAACTCACTAAACTACTATCAAAGTCTTAGTTTTCTACAGTACTTTGTTTATTTTTCATTTATTTATTTAATTTCAATGCCAAGGCGAAGGCCGAAAGGCAAAAGTACATATTTTATAAAGTAAAGTAAGTTCAGGTATTTTTTTTAAACAAGAACTTAGAATTAACAATTTATACATTGCAGATGATAAATTATGAAATTTTGATATCTAAATAAAATTTGATAGATTAACAAGATTTATATTCAGGATAAAAAATATTTTTCACACTCACTGTTTGTCTTCTATCTCAAAATTTAAAAAGGAAGTTAAAAGCTTAGGTTTTAAATGATTCAGTGCTTTAGTGCAGTTACAATCTGATATTCAAGTCCTTCTTTTAAAAAAAAAATAAGCGATGTTGTAATGAAAAATTAAATTGTTAGAAATTTTCAACAATTTTATTTTGTAGCTGAAGAAATAAAAAATTTTCTCACAGTAAATTTCTTGTTAAAAAATATGAAAATCGGTTGATCGAGTGGTCACCTTAGAATCTTAGGTGGCCATATATAATAGCTAAATTTGTCATTAAAGACAAATTTGGGAATTAGGGAAATAAAGGATAAGGGGAAAGGGGAGGACCTTTACTCAGTAGGAATTTTCGGTAACTGAAAAATTATATTATATAATATATAATATATTAATTATATAAATATTATATATAATATATAATTATATATAAGATAATATATAGTTATAACCTTAGAACTTCCTGCTAAGTTTGAATTTGAAGCGCCTTAAAATGTGTTTTTTTGGTTAATATTTGAGCTTTTTGAGCTCAAAGCACCGTTTTACACATTTTGAACTCTTCGAGCTCAAAACAACTATAACTTTTGAATGCGTCGTTCGATTTTCATTTTCAAAAAAGTATTCGACATAGTTTTTTAAGCACAAAAAATGTGTACATGGTTTTATTATGATTTTTTCGCATGCTCAGTTATTTTTAAAAAACATAAAAATTCAATTTTTTTTTTTCCCATTTCTTCGGAATGGCTTGATAGATTAACTCTCAAATCTAATCAGATTTAAGTTATGATAAATATTTTCGAATGACGTATCGTAGAATTCAATCGGTTGATTCGTTTTTGAGAAACCGTCAGACAAAAATTTATTTACACACACGAGGCCGAACAACTCGGCGGGAATAGTCAGAATGGCTTCTGCAAAAAAAGAAAAAAAGTCTTGAGTCAAGTGTAAATTTTCTTGAATCAAGAAAGTCGTAAGGAAGACTGAAAATTTCTTGGAAGAAGTTAAAATTTCTTGAACGAAGTTAAATTTTTTTAAGCTAAGAAAATTTCTTCTTGCTCCAAAATAACTTCGGTCTTCCTTATAATTTTCTCGGTTCAAGAAATTTTTTTTTTTTTTGTGTGGGACCTCAAACGTGGAGATCCGATGAAAACTCGACTTCCGAAAATCGGATCGAAATCAATAACTTCCCTTTATAGGAAAATTTTCAATTTTTTTAGCGGGAAGTTAAAAAAAGTTTTCTAGATTTGGAAAAGAACAATTTTGGATTTTTCAACAAAAAAGTTACTGAGAGAAGAATTTTGATTTTTTCAGATAAAAAATAAAATTATTTAAAATTTTCAACAAATTAATTTCTTTTCATACCAGTGCCCATTTTTTTTTTTTTTTTGAAATTTTTTCTTTCAGTGTAAAAGATTTTAGAGGCTAAGGCATTGGTCGATTGAAGTTGATTAAATCCGGATCAGTTGAGGGCTTTTTTACTCTGATAACCAAATGATTACACACCAAAGTTAATCTGTACTGTTCATACTTGATTAAAAAACACTTTATGAAATTTTTGAGACAGCAATTCGAAACTTATATTGACAAAACACATTTCTGAAAATTTTTTTGTCAATGATTGTGAAGTAAGGAGCTAATTAATCTTGAAATTAATCAACATATGAAAAAAAATCATTTCGAAAGGTCATTTTCTTAATAATTTTTTATGAGATTTACAAAATCAATTTGACCTTTTGGTTGAGATTTTTATAAAATAAATCACATCTCAGTTGATTTCTTTGTTCAAAATTTATGAGAGGTATACACACCCGTCATCATAAATAACAAACAAAAGTGTTATATATACATAATATAAAAAATAAATGCAGTCATCAATCAATACTAAATGTATTTATGTATTGGGAAATATCACGTCACTAACGCTTTCATTTAACCGCGTATATCCTCATGAACAGTGATCTGACATGCTTTCTAGAACAAAAGAACAAGTACACTATGATTATTGGAGAAAAACAAAGAAATTTTTAATTTTTAAGTCCTTCAGCTAACAATAGCTTTTAAGCAAATTCAATTAATGATTGTAATCAGTAGCTTTAACGTATCGTGATGACGAAGTTCCATTTAATTAGTTAATAAAACTTATTTCTTCAAGTAGATTAAAAACAATTTTGCAATTTTGATTTAGGAACGTTTTTTCTATAGAAATGTATTTTTTATATTGCTTGTTATTGCTTAAATAGTCTTAAAAATATCCTACTAATTAATTTTGAAAAATCAGATTTATATTCTCAATAAATATTAGTAATTATTTACAAGTGGGGTCAAACGTATTTTTGGCCATATCTAGCAGAAAAATTAACATTTTTTAATTTTTTTTATTCTGCTTGTTTTTACGGCGGATTTATGGTGGTAATATCGAAAAAATCTAAAAAATTTATATTTTAATAGCTTTTTTGCTTTCAAAAGTTGGAAAAAATTTTAGCTCTTATATTTTTGGATAAAATTTCTATTTTATCTTTTTTTGATGTTTTTGACATATTTTTTTTTGAAAAGTACATAAAAAAAAAAAAAGTTGAATATTACAATTAAAAAAAATTTTTTTTTGAAAATTCGTAAAATGTCTTAAAATTGTGGAAGTCAACTTTTTCTTTTCAAATTATTCATTTTTTTAAGTATTTTTAAAAAAAAATATATATATCAAAATTAAAAAAAAAAATTAAAATTAAAATGTTAGACCCCACTTCCTAATTATTTTCTTGAGCGAAAAAACAATTTTTTTTTTGACACAAGAAATTTCAATTATTGCAACAAAATTAATTCTCTTGCTTTAAGAAATACATATATTGATCCAAGAAAATTTATTTAAGTCAAGAAAATCTTCTTGGTTTGCTGAAATTCAGCCTCTTGCTCCAAAAAATTTAGTTCTTGATAGATGTAATTTTCGTGTCTTGAAAAAATTTTTCTCTTGCTCCAAAAAATTAAATATCTCGATAGAAATAAATTTTCAGTAATATTTTTATTGATTAACATGCCAAATGGGAAGATCAAATAATATTGAATCATTTTTTTTTCATTCAATATGTATAATGGCACGCTAAAATAATATAAAATGGGTATCAAATGTTCAAGAGAAAAATTTTTTCAAGGTGAGAAAATTTTTTTCTCAGCTGAAGTAAGTGACGCTGCTTCCCTAAAGTATCTAAAAATCTTGATCACATATAAAAATTTATTGTATCAAGTATTTATGATAATTTGAAGTAAGAAAAAATTACTTCCACCAAGAATAGAATTTCAATAAAAATTTTTACTTCGGCCAACACAACTTCGGTCTACCTTCAGGCACCCGAAAATTTTCTTGAGCCAAGAATTTTGTTCTTCGGTCAAGAAATTTTTTTTCCGTGTAAAAAATTACCTAAAAATTTACCAAATGCCACAAGCTTCAGTCAAATTAGCTTCTTAATTCGTTCAAGAGAAATTTTCGAAAAAATTTCCTAAACAGGCGCAATACTTTCTTGAAATTTCATAGAATTTTATGTAATGTATGAAATTCTATAAAATTTAATCAGGTCATGATAAATTTTATCAACTTTCAAAATTTAAATTTTATGGAAAAATTTTTTTCCCGGTCTGATTCAAATATTATGGTTGTCATTGTTGACACAAACATCAGCTTCATCTTTGCTTACTACAATTTGACTACTCTTCATATGAACCTATAAACTTATTTCATCAAAACAACAAGTAAACCTTTTTTTTATAGAAAATATATTAGTTGATCGTATAACATAAATATTAACCTAGTTATGCATGTGAAGAAATATATTGAATAAATTCATCGCGCAGTCGCGGATTTGCTGACAATGAAATGAACAATTAAATGTACCGCTAATGTCACTATAGGCGAGGGTGGTCTCCACGCTGCAAATGAGATGCACAAGTACGTAGGGATCTTTGATGGGTAGCTTTTCATTATGAAAAGAAGAAAACTCAATTGACCGTTCTTATATTTACAGGAGAGTTAATAGCGACCTTTTTTTTTACTATAAATAAATTAATCGTATTCTTCACATTTTTGTGACTTTATTTTAATTAATTTGAAGACGAATGCTGCACGAAATTGAAAAAAAATTTTTTTAAACAAAAAATGCATTGAAATTTAGATTTAAAGTGGATACATTCAGTTACAATAAATATAATGGATAGTAAAAAAGTTTTAGATCTTATTTTCTTCTTAGACGTGTGTCAAGTGTATTTTCAAGCACGGAAAAAAAATTTGAGAGACATATATACGCTTTGGGCAATAATAACTTTTGTTCGTGATGAGGATTCGGCTGAATTTTTGCGGTGGTGTCAAGCATGTAATGTAAAACATTTGAGAGAATGTCGGGATGAAAAAATTGAACAGAAAAAAAAACTTTCGAGAACTGAAAAAATTCGTTTGGAGAAACGAATTTTACGAGTTTTGCAAGAACTATTTTATTGCGGATGTCTTCCGAACAATTAAATCCTAAGCCGTTTTTAATCAAATCAGTGTTTTAACAGATAGAAAAATATATATATATATATATTTTTTTTTGTAGTTTTTTAAATAATTTTTTGTACACTTATCTTGATATTTGAAAATAATTTCAGTACTTTTGCCATATCGGTGGAAGATACAAAATTTCTTAGTTGACAGTAATGTCTGAAAGCGAAGGAGAACAAACGGCTAGATCAATAGCATTAGAACAAGTTTATGTTCATGAAGTTTATGAGCAATGTGCTGAAAAAACCGCTCAAAGTCGTCATTGGCCAAAAGTTTATAAATTTCTGGAAGAACTTGAACCTGGAGCTCTTGTTTGTGATATAGGTAATAAAATAAATTCATTTTTATTAACTCACCATAATTTTCACTGATGGTCTTTTTCTTGTTTAGGTTGCGGAAATGGTAAATATTTAACTATCAATAACAATATCTTTCAAGTTGGCGCAGATAAGTGTAAAAAATTTACAGAAATCGCCCGACAAAAAAATAACGAAGTAAGTATCAATATTTTTATAAATTAAAATGTTCAATTTAAATTTAAATGACGTTAAATTATTGTTTTATAAAATTCACAGGTATTAGTATGCGACAATTTAGTATTACCCTTTCGAGACGAAAGTTTCGATGCAGTTTTATCAATCGCTGTAGTTCATCACTTCGCAACAACCGAAAGAAGAGTAAATGCATTAAGAGAACTTGCACGTGTTTTGAGAATTGGTGGAAAACTGGTGATATCAGTTTGGGCTATGGAACAAAGACATAAAAAGGTATTTTAAAACTCTGATCAAGAAATTTAATCTGAAATAATTAAAAACAATTTGAAACAATTCAAAATGATTTGAGTTGAATCACTTTACATGCAATATTTTAATCATTTGAAAGTAGATTTCTTAACGGGGGCGATACATGTAATATTTTTTAAAAATCAAATTTTTTTTTTGCATCAATAGTTAGTATAATACCCTAAAAAAATGCCTGTGAATTTCTAAATAAAAATTCGCATTATTTTGTGAGTTATAATTCGTTGAAGTGCTCAGCGCTTATGATATCGCAACAGTCGGCTCTAAATCTAAACGCGTTTTTGTTGAAACTATTTTTTTTTTAAATTGGCGGGCAAGATTACTAAAAAGTTTTGAACCGATGCTAATGAAATTTGGTACGGACCTTCTATGAAGTATTAGCTTCTAGTTGAACTAGTAAAATGCCAAAAAAATTCACAAAAACTACTATTTTTGACCCAAAAACCATCGGAAAAAGAGGTAAAAAATCGAACTTTTTTATCTGAGGCCAACAAATCGGGGATTTTTTACTTTTTTAATCTTTTATTGGTTCAATTAGAAGATGCATATTTTGTGAACACCCCCGTGTAAAAAAAAATTCTCTTACAATTGTCGTTTGTTTAAGATCTTAAACGTGACACAAACCAAGACATATACTAAGACTTTTTTAAGGCGCCAAAAAAAAATTCCGAGAGCAGATTTTTGAAATTTGGTTTTCGAATTTGTTATGAAAATAAGACGATATCACAGCGACAGCTGCGGAAAATTATTATAGAGTCTTAAAATAATTTTAAAATCGTCTTAAAAAAATCTTAAAATAGTCTTGACAAAGTTTTAAAAATATTTTTCGAGACTATTTTAAGATGAGTTAACACAAAGTCTTAAAATTGTCCGATAATAAGTTTTCAACAATTTCAAATTCAATTTAAAAAGAGCGTGCCAAAAAATGTAGCGATTAGAAAGTTGTAAAATCGTCTAAAAATTAATTTTCATAACAAATTCGAGAACCAAATTTCAAAAATCTACTCAGAATTTTTTTTTTTTGGCGTCTTAAAATAGTCTTGGTTTGTGTCACGTTTAAGATCTTAAACAAATGACAATTTCAAGACGATTTTTTTTTACATCGGCTGTTCAATCATGATTTTGGATTTTGGATCACTGCAACAAACGCTAAAAATTCCGGCTATTGGCATTTTTTTTCCGCGAAGGTCTCAGCAAACTTATCCGTACGATGGTCATTTTGAAAAAAATTAAGAAAAAATTTTTGAATACATGATGAATAGATATGCTGATTCGAAAAAATTCATTTATTTTTTCTCTATTTTTTTTAACCTTTGAAAAACGGTCAAAAATAAGGCAGTTACATATATCGCTCCTCTTAATTAGGGTAGACTACATTTTTTTACATCATATGTTGACATAAAGTTTTATGTATTAAACGGAAAATTTTATTTTCATATAAAACTAATATATTCTATTTAAAACTCTTCAAGTAGTTTTCAAATCGTTCTAAAATTTTTTTAAATTGAAACATTACATGAATTTTTATGCGACACTAAATCGTTTTGAAAAGCTTCATATATTGATATGATCTTCTGAAACTTTTTCCATTTGCAAAAGACTTTTTTGTAATTTGCTTTGTAATAATCTGGAAAATTTTAAAACAATTTGAAATATTCAATCAATTCTGAAACTCTTAAGGGAATTTTTTTTTTTTCAGTTTGAATCTCAAGATGTCTTAATTCCTTGGCCCAAAGCATACTGCTTAAATTCCACGTGCAACTGTGGGACTAAAATTCCATGTGATGATGAGCAATGTTACCATCTAACACCAAAATCTGTTTTGGCATCAAAACGCGAACAGAAATATAAATGTCGACAATACAAGAATGATCCTTTTGTTAATTCATCGCCATCTACTAGTAGTTTATCGAGCCCTAATGAAACTTGTTATAGTTTTTTTCGCCGTGCTTTACAGGTATTGTGTTTTGGTTTGTCTTATGCTAAATTAACTTTTCTGAAATATTTGAAAAAAAATAAATTTTTATTTTTTTTCCCTAGAAATTAGCAGGGAAGAAAAGTGTTAGTCATCGTCCTTGGTTTTTTGACTCTTTTCACAATATTAGCTGTAAAAATCACGACCATGAAATCGATTCTGATGACAATTCTGATATCGATGATATTCCTATTGAATTAAGGCGGCTAGAAAATGATAATGTAAGATTAAATAAACAGAATGATACTTTCAGTATTAAGTCTAAAAGTCTTGGTGATATTTTGGAAATTCAACACCTAGACTTAGTACGAACACGATCGAGTAACCCGGATCTATGGTCAACAGTTACTTTAGAAGAAAAAAATAATGATCGGCTTGCGCAACAAACTTCATTAGAAAAATATAAGTCCCAATTAACTAAGCAAAAAAGTTGTTGCATAGAAGATACATCTTCCGGAGAAGCTTTACAAATTACTTCCATTCGAGAATTTATTAAAAAATCTTCCAGAATTACAGGCAAACGTAAGTATTTTCATATCTACACAATTAGAATAAATTACATTAAATTTAGCTGTCACTTCACAATTGTTTTAATTTTTTTTAACAAATAAATTATAGCAAAAAAAAAAATTATTAAAAAAATGGACTTGTAGAAATTTTAATAAATTACAAATGCAATTTTTTTTTAATTATTTTTTAGAACAAATTTTTTTGCTACAGAAAATTAAAAAATTATCAAGTGACAGCTAATTTTAATGTTATTTAGAATAAAGTTCTCTCGGTTCTTCTAAATTGCACGTCGCATAGCGCGAAGCTCGTGAGGTTGTGCTTTATACCCGAATAGTCAAGGTTAAGCAATTTTGTGATCTTCAAATACCTCTATCACAACCATATTGCACTTGTACAATAATGGAAGTAGATGTAAACCGAGAAAACACTTAAATTAAACCATCTTAAAGTTTCTAAAATCATTTAATGTTGCTATTTTAAAAAAAAAACGCTTCGAAAAAAATTTTACTTAGACGTCCTGATGTCACTCCATTTTGTACACTGAAAAAAAAAATTAACTTGAATCAAAGCAAAAAATTCTTGAACTATGTAAAATTTACTTAAACCAAGAAAAATTTCTTAGTTTAAGAATTTTTCTACTTAAATCAAGAAGATGAAATTCTTAAAAATTATTTACTTGATTCAAGTAAATTTTTTTTTCTGTGTATGTATCAACAATTACTCCCGAATAAATTGATATTTCAAGACCGGGCTTTTTTTATGAGTTTAAGAATTCGATGAACTGATGCCATATTTCATATCAGTAGCCTAGTTTAAGTATTTTTTTTTAATCGAATTTTTATTAAAATTCACTACGATACACATGTACAAAAACAAACGAAATTTTCTTATTTCATTCACGTGAAAACTGTGGCGCCATTTGATTACGCTAGATTTTTTTAAACTTCGTGCGCACATGACAAAAACGAGCGCCGATATTGAAAAAAAAAAAAAAAAAAATAAAAATACACTGTAAGAAATTACTTAATTATTATTATTTTTTTTTAATCAATTACACAATTTATTTTTTTCTTAAAAAATAAATGACATTTAATTTAGCTGTCACTTGACAATTTTTTAATTTTCTTTAACAAAAAAATTTATTCTAAAAAATTATTTTTAAGAAATTGCATTTTTTATTTTATTAAATTTCTACAAGTAAATTTTTTTAATTATTTTTTTTTTTTGCCATTATTTACTTATTAAAGAAAATTAAAAAAATTGTGAAGTAACAGCTAAATTTAATGACACTGAAGTTAGTAGACTTCTAAAAATTTTTTGATTTTTTTTTTTTCAACTAAATTACAACTAAAAAGATATTTCTAAAAAATTGCACTTATAATTTTTCAAGTTTTTTACAAGAGAAATTTTTTTTTTAATTGTTTAATTGAAATTTTTTCTTGAAAAAATTTCTAAAAATTTTTAAATGTCAGCTAACTTTATTTTCATTAAATTTAATGTCATAAAAAATTAATGAGCGTTATGAGGCGTGCACTTTTGGATTTTCCAAAATTTTTTTGACAATTCCTAAATAAATATTATCTTTATTTACAGACCACGAAGAGTAGATCCAGAAAGCATCCGAATATCATAAAACAATCTTCGATGAATGAAGAACTTATGTCGATCGATCGTTTAGCAGAAAGAGATCATGTACGTCACAAAATTATAAAACAAATATCATTAAATGAAGAATTTATTTGTAAAAATAAAACAATGAACAAAGTAGAAGATGATATATCTAATGGAACATCACGACGATTTCAATTATTGAAAAGTGGCCTTACTAACCGAATCAAGCAATCGACAACAAATGTGGAAAAAGTATCTTCAATAGCTATTAAAAATGGATTAGTTAAAATTTTGCAAAGTTGGAAATCATTAGATGGTAATTCTGATGATCAGACAGACAATAAAAAACTTGAAGAACCTACAACTCAACCAGAAGAAAATGCTTCGTTAACAACTTTAAAAAAAGAAGCTGAAATTGAGCGATTTTCATCAAAAGAAGATGGTTCAGATTCATCTAAAGACAGTAGCCTACAAAGTGACACAAGTGTTGATTCTGAAGATAGTTTTGCATCAGTTATTTATGTGCCAAAAAAACAAATCTTGCCTATTGATGTCACTGCAACACCCTCCTCTCAATTACGAGCAACATCAGCGCCACCGTCTCCGAGAATTAAACATCCGCCTGATTTTCACAAACCAAAAATAAAAATGATGAAAATTTTACCGTTATTAAAACAATTTCCTGCTACTAGTAAATCATTGCCACCTCCTAGCCCGCCTGGACTCTCACCAAAAACTTTCAATTCCAATACACAATCGTTTTTTCATCATCGAACTGCTGCCTACAATTTTGATAAGCCTGCAAGCAAGCAATTAAATGAGCTAGTACCAATTAATTCTGAACTTAATTCTCACACTGATGTTGCGAATGCTAAAGATCCAATAATAATTGCAGATGAAGATAATTCACCTATTATCCAAGAAAATAACAGTAAAGAAGAAATAAATCAAAATGAATTAAGCTTAAAGGATCATGAGCCATCGCCGAATTCAGCTGATAGTGATAATTCGATATTAATGCAATCTAAATGTAGCATAGAGTTTAACAAATCACCAAATGAATCACTTGACAAGTCCAATAAAGAATCTTTTAATGATGAAGATAGCAGAAAATGTAGGTTGAATCAAATAAAAGAATTATTGCAACAAAAGCCAGGATTTGCAACTAGATGCTCAAAACCAGCGTTTCCTTTGGTTCGAAGAGCATCTACAGCTACTGTGGGAAGACTAGAAGCTGTTGCAAAAACACTACCAAGACTTTTGTCGTTAGAATTGTTTAATCCAGAAACAGATGACTTGGACAGTGATTCTAGTGGTGTTTCTTCACCAGATTCTGTAGATTCTGTTGTGAGTGTTATTTCTGATGAACGTTTTACTAAAGAAATAAAAGTCTTACAGACTAAACAATTAGAAGCATCAGAAGTATCTAAAATTAATAAAAATTCAACTAACAGTTCTGATGAATCTGCTGTAAATAATGATAGGGAACAATTGAATGAATCAACAATTTTATCCATTTCTGCATCATCATCACAGTCGCTTAGAATACTTAAAAGGTCTGCTAGTTTAGGTAGTTATAATGAAAGTTCTGCTGATAAATTAATTGAATTACGATCCGAATCAAAAGTATTTTCAAAAGTACCAAGTCATACACATATATCCAATTCATCAATTAACAACAATGAAACTTCTATTTATGATGATATTTGGAACAAAAAATACAATGATAATCTTATTGATTTTACTGAAAAAATAACTGAAAATTTAATCAATGATATTGATCATTTTTGTAAAGAACGAAGCATTGAAATTTATAATGATGTAACAATTGATAATACAACGGAACCTAACTCTAATAGTTCTTTAGCACAACAAATTTCTAGTCTTAATACATTAGAAGAAATACCAAAATCTAATTCTATGATGTGGTTAAAAAATCAAATTGGCGATCATTTTTCAAAATCTACAAATAAATTTAAAGAAGATGATCATTTTTATGGAATCGATTCTGAAGATACAATGGGTTTTGTTATGGTATCAAAAACTGGAGAAGTAGAAGAAAATGAAAAGTATTTAGTTGAGTCAAAATTAATTACTGATGAGAAGAAAAACCAAAAACTTTCTCAAACTTCAAGGTCTAATAAAAATCATGATTCTACTGATTTAAGTGATTCATCAACATCTTATACTTCTCCCTTGATGTTTCAAGACTCTAACGACGTTGAGTATAAATTTATAGAAAATAAGACAATATATCCGTACAACAAAAAATCTGAATCGGAAGATAAGTTTAGAGATAACAAAACTAATACGTCGAATAGGAATAATTACAGTGAATCATCATCGCAAGAATCTCTTCCGTCAGAACGAGAAGGTGGCGCTATTACTTATCATCAATATTATCATGTATTTAGAGAAGGCGAACTTGATCAGTTGATCAATAAATACGTTGAAAATTTACATATTATTTCTTCGTATTATGATCATGCTAACTGGTGTATTGTTGCTGAAAAAGTTCAAGTTTGGACTATATAAAATTTTATATCTTGTAAAAATTAGATATTTTATATGCTATGAATTATACGTTGCTTACTTATTTACCATCTCGAAGACATCGATTATAATGTTAAAGAAACTAATGAAGCCGTATAAGTGCATCCTGGGATTAACTAAATCGATTTTGTTTTCTTTTGTAAAAATAATTATTGTATAGCTTAAATACAACTTAATTGTAATTCAAAATATTACAATATTTATGTGTTAAAAAAAATAAATTATCATTAAATTCAATTCTTTTCATAAGTATTTATATAAACAAACTCTGAATTTAAAGACAAAACTGAGGACCGTTCGGCTCTACCGGATATGCAAAAGTAGTTTTCAATACCATGTAGAATAATAGAATCTTTAATTGTGAAATTAATCTCAAATAACAACTTCATCAGTTTTAATGAGTAGTTTTTAGAATTGACAATTTTATTGTTTAAAGTAGCTTTTCAGCTGTACGGCAATTGAAAATAAATTTTTTTTTACATAATTTATTGTTGTAAAATAAAGAATTTTTATTTGAAAAATTGTTTAATTTTTTCTTTTCATTAATAGATAAGCTATTAGTTTTGTCTGAGAAAAATTTTTTAGGAAAACTCAATAAATTTGTAGATATGCGGCTTCACTTTGCATTACTAATGCCAAAAGGGCGCATTTCAACATGTACGCTCTGCAGAGCCAAAAGGGCGTATAAAAAAAATTTTTTTCCTCCAACCAACCTAAAAATGTTTATAACATTTAGATCTGTAAGAAAAGTGAAAAAAAAATTTTTTTTTGTATACACGGATAGAACAAGATGACACTGGATATCATCCCAGATTATACTGAGTGAAAAAAAATTTCAGATAGTAGCTAGTAGCTAATCCAGATTAAAATGAGTATAATCCAGATTAAAATTAGTATAATTTAGATTACAATGACTATAATCCAGATTACAATGAATATAATCCAGATATCACGGAGTATAATCTGGATTTTCTTAGTTACTATCTGAATTTTTTTTAGCACAAATGTCACTGAGTATTATCTGGGATGATATCCATTGTCATCTTGTTCTTTCCGTGTACGCCCTTTTGGCTCTAAGACAAAAAAATTTTTAAGCTGAAAGAGCATATAAGTTTTTTTTAATCATAATTAATTATTAGCCTTAAAAAAAAAAAAAAGTTACAACACCGGTGAAAATAATGACTTTTCAACTCAATTTATTTAAAAAAAAATATGGATTTGAATTAAAAAAAAAAAAAACCAAAATAACAGTAACATTCTATTTGAAGAAAAATGTATTTGATTCAATTACAAAATTTTAATTTCTATCGACCCAATAATCATGCCTCCACTTATAAAGTGTAATAAATTATGTTTAATTGTACAAATTACAAAATCATATCAGATTAAAGTATTTTTTCAAAGTTTAGATTTACCAGCAATATGTATTTATTATTTTTTACTTTCAGAAGCAAAAGATAATGATAATGGAAACGGCATCGGAGTAGTGCCTAGCTAAATTGATATTTTAGTTTCTTCTTTAATCAAATACGTATTCTCTTCAAATAAAATGAGTAGGAGTAATTATTTTTACGTGTTATAACTTTTCTTTTTTTTTAAGGCTAATAATTAATTATAATAAAAAAAAAAATGATACGCCCTTTTAGCTTTCGAATTTTTTGTCTTAGAGCCAAAAGGGCGTATACAAAAGAAATTTTTTTATTCTTTTCTTACAAATCTAAATGTTATAAACATTTTTAGATTAGTTAGAGTAAAAAAAAAAATTTTTTTTGTACGCCCTTTAGGCATTAGTAACGCGACCTATTTTTGACCTTGGCTTTATTTAGATGGATATCTTCGTAGCATAGCTCACATCCTAACAAATGTTTAAAAAATATTTAGAATGAAATTTTAAGGACCAATTAAACAAATCTCATGTTCCTTATCTTTAGTCTCTTTTATTTTTGCATACATGGATGATTTTCTAACAATATTAATAAATAGATGGAGTATTTATTCAACTCCTTTGATCAGACTGTAACAGCTTTAACGGTATTTAATAAATAATTTATTGATTTATTTCCAATGATTTTGATATAACTACTGACTTTGTTTATGATTACTCTTAATAATATTGAAGAAAATCTATATTATTTTTTTATTTTTATTTAGCCTTTCCTTGGGCTGCAACAGCAGCCATAGCAGCTTTAACTGTTTCTTCGTCTCCCAAGAATTTCATTGAGACGACCGGTTTGAAATTTTCATCCAATTCATAAACAAATGGTATTCCCGTTGGTAAATTCAAACTCATTATTTTATCATTACTCAACTCTGAAAAGTATTTAACATGTAAATTAAAAAAAATATTGATAATTGAAGTTAATTAAATAATTATAAACTCTAATAAAATTTTTATAATAAATTGCAAAATTTTTGACTATGTCAGAAATAAAACAATTAGATAAGTCGAATTTTTAATTTATCAATTGAAATATTTTTTTAATAATAAAAAATCAAAAAATTAATAATTTAAAAATTTTTTCTTCATCAAATTATTTTTTTTTTTGATAAAACTTAATAAAAAATTTTAATTGTTCGAATAAAATTTAATCATCAAAATTTATTAAGTATTTTGTAGCTCATAAATTTAATTTACGCCAAGAAATTATAATTTTAATAAATTTTTCAATATATATTTTTGATATTTAGCATCTAAATTATTATCTTCAAATTAAAAAAATTTTTTTTGATACTTTTTAGTCAAAAATTATATCCAGAAATTTATATCAAATAATTTTCTTGTCTGCAATTTTTATACAGTCACGAATATGAATAAATATATACATAAATACTTTCAAATCAGCAAGTGTAAAATTTATGAAAATTAAATTAGCCGACATCTGAAAATTCTTACAATTATTTTTATTGAAAAAATTGTAGCAATAAAATTGAAAGAAAAAATTTAACATGTAGAAAAATTGAAAAATTATACGTGCAATTTTTTTTAAGTATTTTTTTATTTGCAATTTAATTGTTGAAATAAATAGAAAAATTTATGAAAATGAAGTTAGCCGACATTTTAAAATTTTTAGAAATTTTTTTTTGAAAACCCGAGTTAAAATTCTAGTTCCGTTTTAACCGTAAAAATGTCCAAACTCTTTGAAGTCTAATATGCAGCTAAAAATCAAGTCTGTTTTGACCGTACAAGACGGTATCGGACAATAAGTACGGTTAAACCAGACGTACGCAGGTCTGTTTTAACCGTAAAAATTTCCAAAAGTATAATATTATCATTATTATTATACTTGTCATCTCGTTGATTATTATTATTTTTTTTGCCATCTTGTAGTTCTTAGGCGCGAAAATTCAAATTAAGAAAAAACAAATTTTTATGAAAAGTTGACATTTAAAAATTAAAAATAAATAATAATAATATTAACCTTAGAAAAATGGTTTTTTTTTTTTCAAAAATTTGGATTTTGAAAAAAAAAAAATTACTCTATTCTAAATTCAGCTTACTTTACATATTTTCACGGCACAAAGTTTTAAAATATATAAGAATCGTAGGTAATTGTTTAGTTTCACGTTTTTAAAAGTAAACTAGGTGTCGCAATTTAAATGTTAACTTGAATTTTACTCTGATAGAAAATCGGTAATAAAATTCATCCGCTTAGCCTATCAATATTTGGTAATTTGTTTCGTATTCTAAGGATAAAAATAAATAATTAAAAAAAATTTTTTCGAAAATATTAATTTTTTAATATTTTTTTTTTTATTCAACACTTGACGTTTTTCATATTTTTTTTTTCTAAAATTGAAATTTTTCGCAATTGTTGGTTATTCAGAAATTAAAATTTCTCAAAATTTTCTATTTTAGATTTACTCTAATAAAAAAAAAAAAAAATATTTTACATGTAGAAAAAAAATTTTTTGAAAATTTAATTTCTGTTCATTTTTTTCTGTTCATAAACGAAATTTATAGTAGTAATAATTGTTAATGACAAATTTTTATATTAATGACAATTATTATTAATTATTACTACTTATTGTATATAACAATAATAATTATTATTGCAGTAATTAAAACAAAAAAATAAATAAATAAATAGGATTTCGGTTGGATTTGAACCCGGATCCCTAAGAATTTCAAAATTTAATTTATTATTTATTATTATTATTATTATCTTTAATATTATTATTATTTCAAGTCTGGTTTGACCGTAATCGTGGTAAAATGGGACAAAACTTCACTAGTTACGGTGAAACCAGACCTCAGTTTAAATGAACTATCAATACAGCGCCAAGTCTGTTTTGACCGTAAAATTGGGATGGGAAAAAATTACGGTTAAAACGGAACTCAAATTTCGACTCGGGAAAATTTCAATTAAATAATTAAAAAAAAATTCCTGTAAAAAACTTGAAAAATTTGAAGTGTAATTTTTTAGAAATATCTTTTTAGTTGTAATTTAATTAATAAAAAAAATCAAAAATATTCAGACGTCTGCTAACTTGCCATAAAAATTTTTTAACATCGGCTAACTTGAGGACCATTAAAATTTTACTAATTTAACAAAAAAAAAAAAAAAAATTATTCATATATACTTACGGTCGAGATGTTTGACAATTCCTCTCAAACTATTTCCATGAGCAGCAATAATAATTTTCTTTCCCTCTTTTAAATGAGGAATAATAACATCATTCCAGTATGGCAGAGTTCGCTTGATAGTCAATTCAAGAGATTCAAATTTAGGAAATTCATCAGGTTTAGGACCATCTTTGTAGCGCTCATCTTTTACAATGGTATCATAGTATTTATGATCAGCTTCCATGGGTGGAGGAGGAGTATCAAACGATCTTCTCCAAATCTGGACTTGTTCTTCACCATATTTAGCAGCAGTCTCAGCTTTGTTCATACCGGTAAGACCACCATAATGACGTTCATTTAAACGCCAAGTTTTAAAAATAGGAATATTTTCTTGGCCGATTTCTTTCAAAATTGTTCCAAGAGTAACTTGCGCTCGTGTTAACACAGAGGTATGCGCTTCATCAAATCGATAGCCAGAATCTTTGAGCGCTTTTCCAGCAGCAATAGCTTCATTTTTACCTAATAATTAAAAAGTAACAATAAAAATTCATTCAAAATAAAATAAATCAGACGAATCCTTTTATGATGAAATATTCACAACTTTTGGCCGGGAATGGAATAATATTTTATTACATCGTATAAGTTACCTTTCTCAGATAATCCTGCATCAAACCAACCACAAAATAAATTTAATTGATTCCATTCACTTTCTCCGTGACGGACCATAACAATTCTGTATTTTGCCATGATTATTTTTTTTTTTTAAATTATAGATACACAAAACAACCTCGTATGTTGCGTTTACGTAACTAACTTTTTTCTTTTATAGCCAGTGACAAAAAATTATCATGTGTTACATGCATACAATAATAATAATAATTTAGTTTTATGGAGCATGCTCTGTGACATTGGTGAGTTTCTATTGACTAACTTACAAAATTTTATATCCACCAGGCAGCGCTAATCGTCAACGCGCACAGAAAAGCCGAAAAGTAATCAGTTTGAAGTTTAATTTGCAGCCACTAATCCTGAATTTATATATGATACTGACAGCTGACAGACATTAAAAATTTTATTATAATTTAATAACAGTGAAATTATTGTGAAAAAAAATTAAACAAAAAAATTCCACATGTGAAAATTAAAAAAAATTATTAGTGAGAATTTTTAGAAGATTTTTATATAATATTGTCACCTAACTTAACTATCGTGAATTTATCTTTAAAAAGTGCTGATATGTCGCTAATTTTTTGAGCTTATTTATTTATTAATGCTCCTAAAAATTTTCACTTGTAATTTTTATTAATTTTCACACGTGAAACTTTTTAATAATATTTTGATAGTTAATACCGCAACCCCCCTTGTGGGTGGAATTTCGCAAAATCCGTTCGTAGCTGACCTCTATTCGACGAAAGGAATATTCCTGCCAAATTTTAAGTCTCAAGGTTTTATCGTTCCAGAGATATCGTGATGAGTGACTATATCTATAGAAAATCTCCTATATCTAAATAGATTAATAAAATTGCATTTATAATTTATTACAGCTTTCGAAGATGGAATTTTTTAAATAAATTCTTATTGCTATAATTTGTTTATTAAATAAAATTCTAAAAATTATCAGATGTCTCAATTTCAGTATCAATTTTCTTTATCCATGTGAATGTGTTTACAGGTCAAAAATTAATTTATATAATTAAGAAACTGAGAAAAAAATTTTGCAACGGGTAAATTTTTATAGTAAATTGGTTTGGATAATTTTTCAGCGACAGTTATTTATAATTTAAATAATTGAGAGAGTAAGGAAAATTTTGTAACGAGCATATTGTTATTTTTAAAGGAATTTTTAAATAGTTTGTTGATTCTATAAATTTGTTCCATCAAATTATTTTTATTTAATTAAGCCAAAGTTTTCTTATTCATAATCCGTAAATCTCGGCAATCAATTAGTGATTGAAGGTTGCTAGTTATTTACTAATTAAATTAATAAATAAATAACAGATAAAGGCTATATTATAAATAGTTCAGTCATCCTAAAAAAAAAAAAATAGTAATTGTTAATAAATTTACCTTTTTTTTATATTTATATTTCATAAATTTGAAATAATTACATTTTTAAATATATAAAATTAGATATACAAGTCAATTGTAAATAATTGTCTGTAATTATATAAATAATTTTCTTGCGTCTTAATAAAAATTTTATCAGAAGTCATTGATCTGATTTATATAAAGCATTTTTGTTATAAAAAATGATCTGAGAAAAAATATTTTAAATACTTAACATTCGGCGTTGCTAAATGCATTAAATTATATTATTTACAACTTTATAAAGAATTTATATTTATACAATAATTCCTTAATTTTTTACTGCAATTCGTAATTTATATATATATATACTAAAAAAAAGCCATCATACTATTGTACAGTTTTGCTTTCAAGACTTACTAACATAGCAATCGTATAATGTTTCAAGTATTACGAATACTTTTTTTTTCTCCTCCAATTATTTATTTTTTTTGCTTTTGTTGATTATCAGTTAGAGACATAAGAAAACTATCTCCATTGATTAGTTTCGTGGTTCCAACAATAAATTCAACGTTAACTAAAACATTATTTTTTTTTTTTAATAATTTCAATTAATTAAGAATAAGTAAATCAATAATGAAAATCCTTGTACTCACGATCTTCTTGCTGCGATAAAAATCTTAATGCTGATATTTCAGCGTAAGTGCAACCACCAATGAAGAATACCAAAACGAGACGGGATGGTTCTGAATTAGAATCTTCACTTGTGATCGATTGCCCTGAAATTGATAATAAAATAATTAATATTAATATACTTAAAAATATAAATGTGATTTTTTATAGTATGTAATTTTACACATACGTCTGAGATTAGGTATTTTCCCTTGTGAATCATTATTTATCGATGGACCAGGTAATAAACCTAAAATATCATTTAAACCTTGCCATCCACCCGGTTGGATTAAACGTTCTGTTAATCTTATACTTAATGGGGCATACACTGAATGCACATAACTAATATCTTTTGGTGCAACTTCACTCTCATCTTCGACTGTGAGTCTTAAAGCTTTTCTTAAAACTGCATACTGCCTATTAGACTGTTGAACACGCAGTAAATTTGCTTTTTCGAGATTGGATAACGTTAAAATATGCTGATAACCATACGTCTGAATAATTTCTCTTTTATAATAATCAAGAAGTTTTGGTTTTAAGCCAGAATTAGTTAAAGATTGAATACAAATAAGCCTGAGAACTGTTAGTAAAGGTTTTTTCTGTGAGATGCAATCTTCGATGTATGAATTTGGTTTGTCAGTATCAATACAATTTAGTAATTCTTGTTCTACTTGAAGGCGCTCAAGAAAATCATCAGAGTCTGTTACTTCTTTAACCATTTCAGCTATTGTCGTATCTAAATGATAATTTAATGAGTCATAGATTAATACTTAATTTAAATTATACAAAAAATTCATAAAAATAAAATTTGTATTTACGACGTGCTAAAGATTGTTTCGTTGCAAGCATGTATGGTAACCGAGCAACGAATTGTTTAATTTCTTGTACGCTTTTATCTCCATGTCTTTCATCAAATTGAGATGATATAATTTTAGCTTTTTGACTTAAAATAGGACCAACTCCATTGAAATTTCGATCTCTGTAAAATAAAAATTTATAAGAAACAAATAAAATAAAATTAATCTGGTGACACGACACAATCTCTCCGTACAAAATCTTATTGATTATTACATTGATTTTCTACTGAAAATATTTGATGGTTGATAGTGTAGGATTTTAAACAAAATGTTGCTAATTATTAATAAATATGTTATTAATTTTTCATGGAATTCTTCAACATTAATTTTATATTTAAATTTTTGTATTTCAACATTCATGACAAAAATAAATAAAATAAGGTAAAAGACCAGTTATTGACACTTGCAATTTTGTTTCAATTAAAAAAAAAATAAATCAATAAATGTAATTTTTGTTGAATTATAAATTTTAAGAAAATTGGTTTTTTTGAGAACATTTAATTTTTTTAATTAGAATAAAATTGCAAGTGTCAAACAACTAGGCCAGTGTCAATAACTGGGTCTTTTACCTTAATTATAATATTATTACCAAAACAAATTTTTACTTATTCAAAAATAAAATCTTTCATCATCTCTTCGAACTTGATTTCTACAAATTGTTAGTTAAATTCAGTTAAATCACTAAAAATAAAAAATTATGAAACCAAACTAAAATTTTACTTAAATTTTAAATTATTTTCAATCTGTATTGTTAAATTATATTGTTCTTTTTTTCTCTGTCAAAAATGTATATCAAGTTAAACATTTATTAAGTTACAAAAATATTCTTAAATTAAGTTTCCAATATGTAAAATATTTATATAATGTAATCTTTTTTTTTTTTTTTGCCATCTGGCCAGTTAAGGCTTTGGCATAAATAAATATATCTATCTATTACCCCTGACAGTTGTGATGGTCTATTTTCGTATAAATATACACAAAAACCATGCTAAAAGGGGTCAACACAGTCACAATCAAAGGAAATAAAATAATTATAAATTATTTGTTATAATAAATTGTTAAAATTTGTCAAGAGAGAGTTTTTCAGTGAGAATTCATCCGCGTATATTTCGTCGGGGAGATTTTGTCTCAAAGAGATTTCGTAATGGAACTAATTAATCTAGTTGAACGTAAAAAAAGTAAAAAATTCTTAAAGAAATTTACCTGATTTCAGCAAACAATTCTTCTCCTGAATTCAGTATAATTTGTTCTTTTTTGTCAATTGACATAACAGTAGGAGAGTTTTCTGAGTCATGAAATTTTTTGGCCGGTAATTTGATAGTAGCTATTAAAATAGTAAACAAATTTGATTTATTCTGCTATAATATTTATAATTAAATAAACTTACTGCAATGAATGTTGTATATTTCATCAATCAATCCCTCATAAGTCAGTTGAGTAACAAGAGGAGAAAGAAGATCAACACTTCGATCGATCAAAAGTAACTGATCTATTTTTACAGCAGTATTGATGCCTCGATAAGAACTGATATCTTTTTCTTCTTCTTCTCGATTTAATCTTTTCAATAAGTTCCATACTTTACTAGCTGCTGGTCCACGGCCCGAAATTTTCGATATTTTACCGTAAAGTTTTTGCAGTCTTTGAATGGCAAGTGCTACTTGATACAAGCAAGTTGGGTCATTTTCTAAATGAAATTCTTTGAAGGTTTCATTCAATTCCATCGATATTAAGTCATTATCAAACGGAAACAAATCACAAACAAACTCTTCAATTAAAGTAAAACTACCAAGAACTCCACGATTTTCTAGCTTTTTCTTGCACAGTAAGCTCTTACGAGGAACAAAAATAAATGAAATTCTTTTGCTGAACGATTTTGCTCTCTATAAACAGAATAAATACCAAAAATTAGTTTAGTATTATTATCTAATAAATACACTGATAAAAAAATTTATTAACTATTAATAATTTAATTGATTTAAAGACAATTATTTAATTTATTAAATTTTAATAAATATTTTTTAACATTCAATAAATGTTTATTTGGGAGGAAAGTACATTTATTAATAGTTAACAAATATTTATTAATAGTTAATAAATATTTTGTTGAGTGAATTTTTGAATATTAAAAACGTTAATTTATTTAGTTGAATATTATGATGTATTCCAGCTATAGGGATATAAAAAGTGTCAAAAGAAAATTGCTATTTTTGCTTTTGATTTTAAGAAAATATTTGTTAACAGTTAAACAAATATTCATTAACTATTAATAAATATTTATTAACAGTTAATAAATTGTACTTTATAAATTACTTATTGGCTGTTAATAAATATTTGTGAACTGCCACCAAATATTTATTAACATTTAATAAATCGTATTTAATAAATAATTTGTTAACTGTTAATAAATATTTATTAAATCCTAAGATGTTAAAAAATTATTTATAAAGCTTATTAAATATAAAAAAAATCATTCTATCAGTGTAAATTATCCGTAAATATACCCATGAACGTTTTCAGCAATTAAATCAATTAGATCTAAATGTGGTCGGACTATAAATATTATATTAGTAACATTTGTGAGCGGAAGTTGACCACCAATCAACTCGTACATTTTAACAACTCCATATTCTTCCAATAAATTGTATCTAGCAATCAGGCCAACTGGTCCAGCCAGTGACTGATCCCAAACGATAGCCTATTATAAAATAAATATTTAATAATCATTTTCATACGTTCTATTAGTTTAATATTCATGAACTGAATTGATACTCTTACTTACTTTTGGGCCATCACATTTTTCAATTAAACATAACAATTGCTTTCTGGCCTGCTCTTGGAGCAAACCAATATTTAGCCGTCCGCCTGATAAATGTGATGAAGACATTTCAAAAAATTTGCACAATTATTAACAGTGATATTAAATGAATATTGTTAATTTCAGTTTATATTCTGCAAAATACAAATTCAGAATTAAAACAATTAATTCAAAAGAATATCAGCTCTTATTAATAGATATAACACAGACATCAATTTTTTTTAAGGTTCCTATGAAACATTCTTAGCTAAATTAAAAACAATCTTTTAACATAATTTCGTTAATACTTTTTCTTTTGTATATTGGTCTCTCTTCTTATAATAATTTATAATTTTTTTATATTAATTTCTCATAATACTGAAGTTAGCGGACAACTGTCAATTTTAAAAATTTTTTTAACAAATTAATTACAATGAAAAAATGCTTCTAAAAATTTTCACTTGTAATTTTTATTAATTATTACATGTGAAACTTTTTGATTAAATTTTTTTTTAATAATTTAATTGCTATAAAATTCCAAAAAAATTTTTAATATCTTAATTATTTTTAAAAAATTGCATTTTTATTTTCTAAAATTTCTACAGGTCAATTTTTTTTTTCTACTGTTTTTTTGTCATAATTTATTGGTAAAAAAAAATTCTTAAAATTATCAAACATCTGCTAAATTAATTTTCATATAAATAAAAAAAAGTAAAAATAATTTTTCAAGTATGATACAGATTATACTTACAGATTACACTGTGTCAATTATAATTTCTATTAAAATTTTTAAATTACAAGATATCTAAGGAATAATCAGTACATTGTAAACAAACAAGTTTTCTAATTTTTAATATCTGTCATTTACATAATATGAGAAATAATTCAATTGACAACTAACTCCAAAATTATCTGAATTTTTAAAATTATTATAAATGTAAATTTTTTATAAAAACATCAATGTTAACTTAACAATAATTTACGATCGATTCGTAGGTTATCAGCTTTTGTTATTGTTCAAATGTCACAAATTACATGTCAATAAAAACAGAACTAAAATATTGAAGTAGCGCAGTTCAGTAAAAAAATCATAATTTCACCAGAAGAACCCACTGAATAGTTTTCCTTTGTTTACTGGACAAATGTTGATGTCTCCAGTCGCATTCAGGTAGCACTACTAGCACTACCTGCGGTTAAAGTTATTTCCTTAAGGCTACTATAAACTCTTATTTACAAACAAAAACTATTTCCGAATTCTGGCAAATCTTCTATTTGTTATGAAACTATTATAGAAATAAATTTTTGTCTTCTGAAGAAAATGGAAAAATAATTCGATCAAAAAATAATTATATTTAAAACATTTATAAAGTGTCAATGATTTTGATTTATTATTTATAAATGTAACTGCATGTAATATAACCTCAAGATGAGTACGAAAACAACTAGTGGAGGTAAATTAATTTTAAATCAATTTTTTTATTTTAATGTAAAAATTTATTCAAATAGAATTTAAACCATTATTTTAAATAAAACAGGATTAGTTTCAGAAAATTTTTCAACTAAAAATGACACTTTAGAACAGTAAAGTTAATTAATTGGGACATTAATAATTACTAGCAACCTGCAGTCACTATATGAAATTAAAGTTAGCTGTCACTTGACAATTTTTTCATTTTTTTTAACAAACAAATTTCTTCCAAAAAATTTCTAAATGTCAATTTTTTTTATAAATTTTTTTTGCCATAATTTATTTATTACAAAAATTCTTAAAATTATCAACTACCTGCTAAGTTAATTTTCATTAAAGTTAGCTGTCAGTTGACAATTTTTTAATTTTCTTTAACAAAAAAATTTGTTCTAAAAAATAATTTAAAAAAAATTGCATTTTTAATTTATTAAAATTTCTACAAGTTCATTTTTTTAATAATTTTTTTTGCTATAATTTATTTGTTAAAAAAAATTAAAACAATTGTAAAGTGACAGCTAAATTTAATGTCATAGTCACCATGCGACTCCCGAGATTCGCGAATTATGAATAAGAAAACTTTGGCATATTAATTTTTTATATTTATAATCACATTAATAGTTTAGGTACTTTTTAAATAAATTAAAAAAATAATCGTGCTATCACAAGATCAATTACAAATAATGTAATGAAAAAATGTGACTGAACAAATTTATGGAACCAAAAAACTATTGAAAACTCCTCCAAAAACTTAACATAAAAAATTGACTTCTAAAAAATATGTAAAAGCAAAAGACAGTAATTTTTATCAAGACCCTTCTGATGATACCAAATTAAACTATAAAAAATTCCTTTAAAAATAACAATCTGTTCGTCAAAAAAATTTTCCTGTCTCTCTCAATTATTTAAATCATAAATTTTTATCGTTAAAAATATCAAACCCAATTTAACGATAAAGATATAACTGTTAGTAAATTTTTCTTAGTCTCTTAATTATATGAATTAATTTTTGACATATCACCATATCCACGTGCATAAAATAAAATGAATAAATAAAAAAATTTTGTTTATCGCTAAATTCGAATCTATTTATAACTACTTCGAAAACTTATCAAAATAAATAGATACCAGCAGATAAAATAAAAAGTGAAGCAAAAAGGGTGATTCTAAAATAACAACATTCAAAGTGTACAAATAGTGATTATAAGTTATCAAATTGTGATTATAAACTATCAAATAGTGATTATAGACTATCAGATATATTATGTTTTTCTTTTCCTTCAAATTTTTTTATAAATTTTTTTTTTTCTTTAAAATTAAAAAATCTTTTTTAATTTGTTAAATTTCTTAAATATATCTTCTCTTTGCAGATGCTATGTATTATATAAAATCAGTAATAGTAAACATTCTACACATAAAAATATAATCATATTGTTGTAAATTGCTGAAGGCGTTTCTTTACAAATAAAAATAAAAATAAAAAATAAATAAGCTATTTTAGAAAAACATATAAAACATTGAAAAGGCACAACTTCAGGTCAAGACCTTCCCAACGATACCAAATTTAACGATAAAAACCCATTTTATCATATAAATACACTGGCCTCAGAATTTCGCTTATTTTATTAATAATATAGATTTCCAATTTATTCAACAGGAGAAATAGATCCTGTACAAGAGGAATTAGTTGGTCGAATTCGCGAAGTCGGGAACCAGGCAATTTGGAGTCTGTCAAGCTGCAAACCTGGTTTTGGTGTTGATCAATTAAGAGATAATATCACGGAGACTTATTGGCAATCAGACGGCCAATTACCACATCTAATCAACATTCAATTCAGAAAAAAAACTACAATTAAAGATATTTGTATATACACAGATTATAAATTGGATGAAAGTTATACACCAAGCCGGTAATTCTCTAAATTTATTTTAAATTTATACTGATGAGAGTTTTTTTTTTAATTTCATTAGTATTGATTGTCTAATCTATTTATTTTTTACAGTATAAGTGTCAGAGCTGGAACTAACTTCAATGACTTACAAGAAGTTGAAATAATGGATTTGAATGAACCTAGCGGATGGGTTATTATACCAATTAAAGATATTAATGATCGTCCAATCCGAACTTTTATGATTCAAATCGCAGTTATCAGTAATCACCAAAACGGAAGAGATACTCATATGAGACAAATTAAAATTCATAGTCCAGCTCAAGATATACTGAGATCTTCTTTATATTTTCCTGAAAAATTTGTTACCAATGAGTTCAAGTACTTTTCAGTAATTAGATGAAAATTTATGTCTTAAAATATAACTAAAAATTAAGTATTTTATAAGATGTTTTCATTTTGTACATTTTTATCAATGTTACTCAGAGTAGCCAACAGGACATTAAATTACATGTTGAAAAAAATATCAAAATTAATGAAAATGTCCACATTTATAATTTTGTAGTTTCTTAAACATTTTTATTGATAAATATTTCATCTTTTTAATAGGACTATTAACTTGTTCCGTTTTAAAGTATAATTATTAATAAATCTATGAAAACTTTCTACTCTGACGTTTTATAAAATAGATAAAAGTACGCTGAGAGAAAAAATTTCTTCTGAAAAAATGCACATTGTTATGATAAAAAATTCATTTGTTGAAAATTTGAAACAATTTGATTTCTTAGCGGAAGAAATCAAATATTTTTCTTTCAGTAATTTTTTTGTTGGAAAAAGATTTTTTTGATTTGGAAAAAATAATTTTAGATTGATATCTTGCTAATTTTCATCCAAAATCGCTTTTTCCCAAATCTAGAAAACTTTTTGTCAACAAGAAAATTACTGAGAGAAAAATTTTTATTTCTTCCGCTAAGAAATGCTGTTATTAAACATTTTGATCAAATTAATTTTTTATTACAGCATGGCTCATTTTTTTCAAAATAAATTTGTTCTCTCAATGTAGTGATTTTAGGAATAATAACTTAATAAAATCACAATAATTTAATTGGAAGAAGTGACTATCCACACGTAAAAAAAAAAACGTGAAAATTAAATTAGCCGACACTTGAAAATTTTTTTATAATTTATTTTATTGAAAAATTATCTTAGAAAAATTAAAAAAGAAAAATTTCACATCTAGAAAATTTAAAAAATTATGAGTGCAATTTTTTAAAAATGTTTTTTTAGTTCTAATTTAATTAATAAAAAAAAACAAATTGTTGAATATCGGCTAATTTTAGTATCACAAAAAAAAATCCTGATAAATCTACACCGCGTAAATATAAGGGCTTTTAAATTTACTCAGCGTGAATTTTGTCATGAATAGACATGTCCTCAGTATACCCTAATATCCAGAATACCCTAATAAGTAAATTGATATGACACTAAAATCAACAGACATCTCAATTTTTTAAACTTTTATTCCAAATAAATTACAAAAATGCATTCGTAATTTTTTTTAATTTCTAGACGTGGAATTTTTTTATTATAATTTTTTCACAATAATAATTTAGTTACTCTAAAAATCTAAAAAATTGACAGACGTCTGTTAATTTTAGTATAAATTGATGAATAATTTTTTTTATTAATAATAAAGTTAGCCAACATTTTTTATTTTTTGGCGTTGTTCAATTTATTAAACTAGAAATTTGAATAGCGCGCTACGCGCGTGCCTTAATTTTGACCAATAAGGAATCAGGTTCCATTTTTTTTGCGAGTTTCGACTATTAACTAACTTCACACTCTCATAGATTTTTATTGTAGGAATTAGAATATTTTTTTTTACTTTCACTCACAGTTATTTAAATTTTTTACAAAAGAAATTAAAAAAAAAATTTTTTGTAACAATTTTTCAATAAAAAAATTCTAAAAATTTTTATATGTCGGCCAACTTTGTCATATTTTTTTTCTTATTGGCGGGAAGTTGAAATGTAATTAATTCTATCGTTGAAAATAAGCTTCCGCAAGAGAGCGCACTGAGCTGTAAAAAGAGTCCTCTGTGAATGCTGCTTAATAACGCAACAAAATATAGACTACACAAAAATTGCTCATAAACGTTTGTAAACGAAGTAACAAGTAAAATTTTTGACAAACTAATTTTCTTATATACTCATCAAGGAAATTATTAATAAATAAAAAATCAAAATGAGTAAAGCACATCCACCAGAGTTAAAAAAGTAAGTGATTTATATTTTTTTTAATTACTATGAATATTAATTTGATTATTTGTTGTAATTTCATTTTGCCGGTTAACCCTAATAATTTTTGTTTTCCTTTAATTTTTTCAGATACATGGACAAAAAACTGTCGCGTAAGTTATATTCATCTCCACCAACTATTATTCAAAATGTATCAGGTAACAATATTAATGTAACTAGTATTAATTAAATAATTTATTTTACAGTTAAATTGAATGGCGGGAGACATGTGGTTGGAATTCTTCGCGGTTTTGATCCATTCATGAATATGGTGATCGATGAAAGCATCGAAGAATGCAAAGATGGATCTAAAAATAACATTGGGATGGTGGTGAGTAAACTCTTTCAAATAATACCATGTCACTAATAAATAAGAATTAATATTTATCAGAATGTATTTAATATTATAGGTAATTCGAGGAAACAGTGTGATTATGCTAGAAGCATTGGATAGGACATAAACTAAAAAGAGTGTATCCTCAAGCTTCAATAAAATGTACAGCTCAGAAACATACATCTTTCTTAATACATCCGCAATTTATTTATTATTGCCGTCTTATTATTTCAATTATTTTGTCGATGGATTAAAGAAGTAAATTAATTGATTTATAACATAAAAATCTTAAAAATTCGTTTATTTTTTTTTTTCTATTTTTCATAATTGAATTATTAATAAAACAATTAATTTTTGATAATTTAAGGTAAGTCAACTAAATAAAAACTGAATACAATTAATTTTAAAAATTTAATAGATCAAAAGTTCCGTCTTATCTCATAATAACAATCTCATAATACAATTTTTGTTAATAAAAATTGTATTTTTTCAGAAAAGCAATAATTGTTTATATTTGATTAACTTCAATGAAATTTTGCAAGTTGTAAAATTCAGATAAATACTAGTAAAACTAAAACAATCTGAAATGTTCAATCATTAGATTAAAAATGAATTAAAAATTGAATAGGTTGTTTAATAAAATATTCAAGTTTTAAATTATAACTCCGCTTATAAAATACTTTGACAAAAATTTCGATCTAATTTTCGGAGTAGCCCATTAAAAAAAAGTCTTTTTTTTTTTATAACTAAAAAAATTCACTTAATCATGAATAAAAAATTTTACCAGCAATTGAAATTTTTGTTTCATTTAAAAAAAAATAAATATTTTTCGAAAACAATAAAAATGAAATTATTTTATTTATCAACACTATTGTTCTATTACTAATATAGTAATAAACTTATTCAAAATAATACTAATATTTAAATGATACCAATTTTAATCTAAAACAATTTATCATTATGTTAACATAATTTATATGCTAGTCTCTCAAAGCTTTACAAAATTTCATTCAATATGTATTCACTTCACTGGAATGACTTATTCTCTATTTTATTTTATTCTTTTTAATTACTCATTCTCACATTTACGACACACAATAATTACTATTAATTTCCTTATTTCTGTTTCAGTTTTCACTACTTATTAGTAAATTTGTTTGTGAACTAACTAAATCATTTATATTTAAACACTCGTGTTGGTCTATCTCAGTGTCAGAATCGAATATCTTTCCACAATCATCACAAGAAATACATTTATCATCATCTTTATCTTTTTCAACATCACTGTCCGAATTTCTACACGAAATTTCAGCAGCATCAGCGTTGTGTTCATCACTAACATGTTTGTTTAAATCTTCAGTGTTACTAAAAGACAAATCACATTCACTACATTTTAAGACCATTCCACCTTTATGCTTGATAATATGTAATCTAAAATACCAGTCAGTAAGAAATCTTTTAGAGCAATATTCACACTTGAACGGCTTTTGCTCAATCCTTTTTCTTCGATTAATAATTTCATGTTTAAAAGGCTGAAAAGAATTAATTACTGTGAATCCTGGATTCGTTGGTTTCGGTTTTATTGGAATATTATTAGATCTAGATTTTAATAATATCGAAGGTTTGTGTAATGATTTTGATTTTGACGAAGGAGATGATTGAGTATTAGAAATCGGCGGAATTTTAATCAATGTTCCTGATGGTGTAGGATTATCTGCAATGATACAAAACTTTGGAATACCTTGAATTTGATGAAGCAAAGAAGGCTCAGACTTAAGATTAGTGATGGGAAGTACTCTGACTGGCATAATATAAGGGTTTTGCACGTTTGTTTCCATGTTTGATTTGAGTTGCGTCAAAACCCTATCATTTATTACAAAAGAATGAGGCACCGTTGATTGAGATATTGTAGTTATTATAAACTTATTATCTCCTGCTATAACATTATTTGTCGAGTCAACTTTATTATGATTGGAAACAGTCTCGTTCTTTTCGCTAGAGTTCAATTTATTATCAGGAACATTTTGTTGCAAATTTAAATTCTTGATCGTTATGTTGGGTATGGTTTTCAACAATTGATCAAAACTTCGAGAAACTCCATTGATTGTTAGAGTTTTAATCTCATTCGTATTATTTTTTTGATTTACAACTGGTGATTGTGATGGTGTCATCGATTTAGGAATAACAATCAGTTCAGAATTATTTTTTAACATTTCTATAGCTTTATTGTGACATGTAATCGGATCACTGTAGTCATTTTTTCTAGCTCTAACTGCTTCCATTATTTCTAACTCTCTTTCCCGCATTTTTTCTCGTAATATTTGTGCACCATCAACTGGATTATGCCTATACTCATTTTTTCGCCTACAATTTCCGTGATGTATTCGAGACTTACGAGTTTTTAGTAATACTCCACAAATATCACATGCATTAGATTTATCACATCGATTAAGACGAATTATTGCTCTTCTGCAACGATTATGTTCAATACTTAAAGCGTCACACCTTGAATTATTACAGTGTTTTGAAACTTTTGCATTTATTTCTGAGTCGTCAATGTTTACAGCCAACATTGGTGATGATCCTAGTTGATCGACGTAGTGCTGGACATTAACGTCACAAATAATATTTTCACATGGTTCATAATGACCACAAGATTTTCGCTCTTGTTTTATTGGTAATAATGTTATTTCAGATATTCCAGATGTTTTCGATGGTAGAAAATGAGCTTCTTCACTAATCTCTGATGGCAAATTATTTTTATTAATTTTTAACGGTTGGATTTCTGAATCAGTTGACATAATTAATATTTCGGGTTCATGGAAGGTCTCCTTTACTGGTTCCAACTGTAAAACAAACATACTTTATTAAATCTAATGTTTAATTACTTATTATTTGTTTTACTTAATTTTGTTTATTTTTTAACATTATTTAACATCAAATTCTTACTTTCTACATATGATGTATAGAGCCGATTGGCTCCTATTTTAAAGAGCTAATTTATACTAATATTATAGAGAGGAAAGATTTGATTGTTTGTTTGTTAGTTTGTTTGCATTGAATAGGCTCTGAAACTACTGAACTGATTTTAAAAATTATTTCACGGCTGTATTGCAATATAATTAATAATTAATTTTGGACATCCAGGCCTAAAGCATCGCAGAAGTTAGTAAGCAAACGTTACGTCTGGCCATCTATCCAGAAAGACTGTCGAGAATGGCCAAAGCGTGCATCAACTGTCAACGTAATAAGATTACACGGCATGTGACATCTCCAATCGCTCGATTCGATCTTCCAACGCAGAGATTCGAACATATCCACATAGATCTCGTCATCTTACCAGCGTCTCGCGGGTATAACAAATGTCTCACGATCATCGATCGATTTACTCGTTTCCCAAGGCCATTCCTCTAAGAGACGGAGACGCCGACACGGTGGCAAACGCCCTAATCAACAACTGGATTTCCCGGTACGGTGTACCAGTTAGAATAACGTCGGACCGAGGAGCACAGTTCACCTCTGCATTGTTTCAATCGCTGATGAAAATGTTCGGTATAAACACCTGCGCACAACCGCGTATCATCCTCAGGCAAACGGCATGGTGGAACGTCTTCATCGTCAGCTCAAGTCTGCACTACTTTGCCATGACGACACTTGGTTCGACGCATTACCCGCAGTCCTGCTCGGTCTCCGCGCTGCGTGGAAAGAAGACATTCAAACAACACCAGCAGAACTTGTATACTGTGAGCCTATCCGTTTACCGGGTGAATTAATAATCCCGTCGAACAAACACGAGGACGCCCAAACTGTCGTCCGCGCCTTGAAAGCTCATTTTAATAACTTGGCACCGGCCGAAACGTCGCGTCATGGAACACGTTCTGTTTTCTATTTCAGAGACCTCAACTCAAGTTCCCACGTTCTAGTACGCAACGATCAAATTGGACCGTCGTTTTCTTCACCTTATGAAGGCCCATACGAAGTCATCACTCGACACGAAAAATATTTCATCGTAAATCTCAAGGGCACAAATACGGCGATTTCCATCGACAGACTGAAACCTGTCTACGCTGCAACTGACGACTAAATTTTTTTAGTACTTCCTTCACAATTTTTTGAGATATCATTGTACTTATTTATTCTATTAATTTTTTTCTCTTCATTGTAAATAACTTACCATAACTCATTGTATATAATAATCGTCATTATTTTTTTTTGAAGGGAAGTACTGTAGCGACTATGTCCTACAATATAAATTACCCATTCGGTTAATTCCGCCGACACTCGGCGCCCGAACATTTGTAATCGTCGTTTATCTATTTAGACAATTTTCGTAAATGATGGACAGTCAATAGCTAGCTACTACCGATATTGCCACGTGCAAAGATTAGAGCTCAAAATATAATCAACGCTTTTCTTTTGTAACACATTAAATTATAATAAATAATCAATAGTTATTTTTACGTAGTGAATTAAATCATTTATACAACAACAATAATTCCTACATATATATTATATATATATATATATATATATATATATATATATATATATATATATATATTATAATGGCTTTTTCGCTGCGCTGGCGTCGGCAGCGCCGAAGAGGTCCACCTAAATGTTTGGCCTACCTGGTTCGTTGATGGTTGGGCGCCAGGAACTTTCGTTCCACGGTTCGTTGGTCCACGTGGATCGTCGTTGGGCGGCGGGTCGAGGCCGAAGAGATTCAAAGGTATTTACGAAGCGTACGAGGAAATCGGTTCGGGGAATAATTAAAATTAGGTCAAATAAATTAATTGCACAGGCACGATTACGAGTGAATTATTTATTCAATAACTAGCGAGGTCGAATAACATTCGCAGGTTCAATCCAAAAAAATAATCAAAGGACGAATAAAATCAATACAAAAAAAAATTTGTTACAAATAATATTGTTTTACATAATTTTCATGAAACGCCAAAATAACAAAGCCAATCGGAATTTGGGCCACAGGCAATCGCAACAAGAAAGCAAAATCTAAATTTCGTTCACGCAAGTCACTAAAATCCAGTCGACAGTAGTTTCGCAGGGAACAAACGAAATTAACAACAAAAAAAAATAATTCATAAAATATAATTTCTCGCTTGTTTCGGCTAAACAATTGTTTCGAATTAATTAATCAAGACAATATTTATTCGCCGTGTTCGCTTAGCAACAATTTACGAATTTGTTAACAAACAAAAAAAAATCATTAGTTCGCCGGGTTCGATTAACAACAATTGGCGAGCCTATTAACGAAGAAAAATTACGCCGGTTTCGAGTAACAATAAAATTGCGAATTAAAAGAAAAACTTGTTTATTTAAGAATAATAATAAAAATTAGTTTACTTCGCCGGTTTCGAGTAATTCGCGGGAACAAAGCTCGAGTTGCGACAAAATGTTTCAGAAGTACACTCCAACTCAAACAATTATACACAATGTCATTAACTACTTATTATCATAGAATTTGGCACCGGGTACCTGGCTGACGTCACCGAAGCCGGAATTTAGCAACGCGATTGTTGAATTCCGGTACACAATTAATTTCGGACTCAATTCCGAAGTCGTGAGCAAATTTTAATAAAAAAAACTTTCAATAAGATTATCGATGATAATCTACGTTAATCGCGATTCGTGGTGAAGTCACCCAGGTAAATTAACAACTGCGACCGCACTTACCCCACTCAGTCGACCTCTCGGGATGAAGATCAAATAAAAAAAAATTCGATGTCGGCGGACTGATGAAGGTGATTCCTCGGCGATGGCTTTCCCGGGAACGGCGGGATCGAACGTCACAATGCAGTTGCTGTCCTTGACGCTGGTACAACATCTCTTCAGTATTCACTGAACTTATCTTCGATAACAAAACGGCGAAACTTCTACGAGCAATTTTCCGTGTCGATTTTTCAAGTAAAATTAGCACTACTTTTCCTCGACACAAAAAAAACAACGACAAGAAACGGTTCAATTTCCTCTTTCTTTTTCTTCAAAAAAAAACAGCGATAGCAAAAAAATATTGCCGATTTTAATTAATTAATTTTGATTTTTCTCGCACGTGGCATATAGCGTTCGGTCAGAATTATTCTACCGGCTTTTCCGTTTTCCTTTTGCCAACACGTGGTCTTTCCTTCAGCACCGCTAATGAGCTGCGCGTCCAATCAGCCGTGTACGTACGATAA
>RJVT01000211.1:0-105036 GCA_018835575.1 Cotesia chilonis
AAGTTTTACTTCTTTAACTAGAAAATAACCCCTAGAACTCAATTTATAAATTATTCTATAACCTAATTGTACGTCTGGAATAACTTATGTGTTCAAGAATAATTACAGATCATGAAATACGTTTTAAGCTTGTTTCAAGTTCACAAAAATCAATTAATAAAAAAATAGCTGTCTTTTTGGAATTTTAAAACTGACAGTAATATTTTTCATAATTTGTTTAAGAAATTTATTATGCCTTTAAAGCCGAATATGTGATATTGTTTTATACACATCAGTATATTGCAGGGAGAAGTTTAAGAAAAGCAAGTTTGACTTTACAACCCTTAATAAACCATTATAAATGTATTTTTTTAATTGCTTTTTATATTAATAGAACGACATGCTTTGTTAGCTAAAATTTTCCAAAATGGGTTTTTATATTGCCCTTTTGAATTCATTATGCGTAATGCTTGTATATTTGATCTTAACTCATCGTTGAGCTAAATTAATTGTGTTACAATCTCATTGCTATATAAAAATATTTTTTGCACAAATTCAATTTTGCGCCTTATTGTAAAGATATCTACAAATCGCAAATTTTTAATAAAACTTGTAGTAAACTTTAGACTAGCGTCAATAGCTTTAACACACAATGATATAATTAATTATCAAAAAATGGTATGAATTTTACAATTACAAAAAACCACTATGTATTGTTAATTTATCAATTACAAATTTACAGACAAATAATATCTAAATTTAACCATATGCCATTGTTTAAGCAAGCAAGCATTTAGATAAATAGTTACTAAAGATTTTAAAATAATTTCTTTTTTTTTAATACAAAGTAATATGACAAATACTAGGTTTTAAACTAAACTTTATGATGGTTTTAATTTTTATCATCTAAGTCTTTTAATTGTATAAGTATAATATTTTTCGTTTTTGCTATGATTAACAAAACAATGTTATACAAATTATTTATTAATATCTGTATGATGTTTATACATTGCTGAATATATTTTGAAATATTTGTAGTATAATTTAATTATTAATGTTTCTAACTTTTAGTATGTTTAGTTACTCTAATTAAAATCTTTACAAGTTTTTAAAATATAGTCTTTTAATATATTTACTTTTATTAATTCGACTACTGATTTTGTTTCTTTCAAAATTAGACTAATTTTCTTCAAGTATAAAAATTATAGTATTCAAATGAAGATAAGAAATTCGTAGAACTAACTCAAAAATTAAAAGTCATTTTAAAGTATTGTAAGTTTTATAGAAATAAAGTTCTTTAAGTAATTAGGTATTTAATGAAATTAGCCAAAATGGCATTTTAAAACTTAAAAATTTTAAGTACATTTTACCTTTTATAGTTAACGGCTTTTGTTACAATTTTACTTTCATAATTATTACAAATCTGTTTAACTAGCTAAATTTAAATTTTTTCAAATTTATTACTAACTGGTTACTTTTCATTTTTATAAAATGTAAAAAAACAAAGATTTTATACTAAAACTTAAAGTTGAGAAACTTTATAAAATTTAAAAGCAAAATATTTAAATTACCAAAAATGGAAATAGGATAGTAAAAATAAATATTTATACTGTTTATGATTTTTAAAGTTTTTTGTTGTTTAAATTACATTGACAAAAATGGTAAATTAATCTTTAATTTAGTATAAAAATAATTTTTTGTGTTAACCCCATTATGAGGCTTCTAGTTCTATTCATGTGTGTTCTAAACTATATATATGGAAAAATCACCAAGCAAATGATTCTCAATGCAAACAAAAAAATTTTTAAAAACAATGATTTGGAAACGACTATTTTGAATCCGTTTTTTGGATATGCTTACAAAAGTACTAATACGCTGTTAGATTTAAGACAATTTTACCATGGAATAGATCCAATTTATGAAGATAATATTAAAAGAGATTATACAAAAGACATATCAACTGATATTTTTTCAAAAGTTCTGATAAAACTTTTCCCATCATCGGATGAAAATCTTAGTGTAAATGATAGGATTGCAAAGCAGTATTTTTCTAAACAAGAATCTAAATCGAAAAATATTAGAGTTGTTTCGCACTTATTTATTTATCTCCTAAAAACAGATAAAATATCTTTTCCAGAAAAACAAAAAGGATTAACTCGATCAGATATGCTACTTAGATTACATCATATGTTAAATGCTTTAAATGTTAAACATGAAATTATTGAAGAACAAATCCTTGGATCTTTACAAGATGAATTTGATAGTATTTATGATGAAAACACTACTGATATAAAAGAAACTCGATCAGATATTTTACTTACACTGCATGCTTTTATGTTAGAAGTTCTAGATACTGAAGAAGAAATTATCGAATATGTTAAAAATATACTAGAAAAATTTAATGTGAGGATCGAAAAATTTTAATATATTCAGATATTTATGCTCTAAAATTAAACAAAGAAAAAGATAATTTTGATGATAAATATTTTCTGAATAAACTATATTATATTCCAGATAAATATTGTCTACGAAGATTCTATGATGCTCCGTCAGAAGGTAATTTCATTCCTTATTACAACAGATCAGAAAACAGATTTAATGAAAGTTATAAATTTGAAGATTCTGTGGAAACTGCATTATTATATTTATGTAATTATTTGTTCTATAATGAAGAAAAAGAGCAGTACGATGTAGAACACTTAAAATTAGATGAAGATTCGAATTTATTGAAATTTTACACCAAGTACAAAACACCGTTCTATATTAATACTGTTACTAGAAATGAATGGTCTAAAGTTGTTCAATGTTTAGACGATATAGATTGCAGTGGACATTACAATAAAAATCTTGGTAAGATTTGTTATATAAATAAATTTGCAAGAAATAAGTTAGAACCTTTTATTTTTAATATAATAACAGTTTTAACAAGAATTTGTTTATCAAGTAAAAATGAAATTAAAAAAAGATACATTGAACTTTTTGATACACCCTATAATTCTGATGAAACTGATGGTCTTTTTGAAAAATTTATACAACTTTTAGTAAATAAAGATATAAATATTAGATGTCGATTTAGCGACAAAGTAATCGAAAAAAATGAACTATACGCTAGCTTTTACATTACATCTTCACCAAAAAAGATAAATTATTTAAAAAGTATAGGTATTAAATTTATATACAACCACAACTATATAAAAACCGTTTTTATAATTCAGAATATTCATATGCAGAGTTTCAATATGATGATACCATTTATTTTCGACGATTTACTTAAACTTCCGTATGCAATAAATAGATGTGACAAATTGACCTCTTTAAAATGTTTAATATGTAGATACATTGATTATTCAAAACACAAGTTTCCATACGAAATAAATAAGAAAAGGAACTATTATGGGTTATTTGACAAAAATGTACGTATCAATTATTATAGCAAAAAAGAGTATTTACACTATTTAAACTATTTATTTAATAGTTTAGATGGCACAGAACGGGATTCTAAAATTTTTAATATCGTGAAAATGATTGTAAAATCTGCTTTAAAAGATAAAATGAAAATATAGCGATTTACGACCATTTTATATAAAAATTGATGACTTAAAAAATGATTTAAGTCCAAAGGAAATATTCGAAATTTGGATTAATGTACTATATAAATCTGATTCCTATAAATCAAACCATCTTTTAAAGCTTTGGACTAAAGAAGTAAAAAAGACAACGGTATTGAAAGAATGCAGTCTTCCATGTCTTCAAAATGAAGGAAAAATATATTTTGCACTAGAAACATTGAAAAATAAAAACGTGGAAAAATTAGAAATTGCCTCACAATATCTAAATCTAAAAATAAATTTGAATAGTATCCTTTCGACATTAAAAGACTATCATTATTTAAAAGAACTAAGTTTTAAAAATATACATTTTGACGATTCTCAAATGGAAGAACTTTGTAAGTTTTTGCTTACAAAAAAAATTATTTCTCTTGAACTATCAGATTGTGATTTGACTGATAATTCAGTTAAAATAATAGCAGAAACAATGTCCAATGAAAATAATAATCTGAGATATTTAAACATCGAAAAAAATTTGATAACTTCAGAAGGCGCCAAGTTTCTAGCTAAAGCTTTGAAAAGCAAAAATAACAACTTGTTTCTTTAAACATAAGTCAAAATAAATTAGGAACCATTGGAGCTAAATATATCGTTGATGCTCTTAATCATCCTACTAATAAGATTATATCATTAAATATCGGAGAAAATCATTTTCATTCAAAATTATGTTATGTAAGTTGAAAGTAGTTTTATTTGAAAGAAATAGTAATTTGCAACATTTGGATTTATCAAATATCGATTTTAATAAAAAAGATCTACAAATCATTTCGAAATCTTATGAAATTTATAAAATGATTTACGTTCTTTAAAAATGTATAGATATTATAAAACATTTTGTTTTGAATCCAGTACCTGGTTATCTCATGATACAGCTTTACAATATTTATGTAATGCTGTAAAACTTGAAGGAAATAAATTACAAAATCTCGATTTATCAAATTTTAACTTTACTTTCAAAGAAATTAACTTTATTGCGGAAGCATTGAAAAGTAATAACAAATTAAAAGTGTTAAATTTGAGTAAAATGATTTTAATGAAGAAAGTGCTAATTTAATTGCTGATTCTATAGCAAATAAAAACTGTAAGCTTGAAACGTTGGATTTATCGTATTGTGAAACTTTTATTGAAGATTTTAAAAGAATTTTTAAGGTTATCTTTGAAGGTAAAACAAATATAAAAGTATTGAAAATAAAACAAAGTCACACTAATACGAGATCGTATGATTATCTCATTGAACTAATACAAAATTCTGGTAAAAAAGTCGTGAGTATTAGTCATGATAAAAAATTTAAATTTGGAAATAATATAAGAGTATGTTGCCTTATTTCTAAGAAGCAAACAATTACTTTTTTTGTTTAATAAAGTTTTTAATTTTTCGTTACTTCTGTTTTCAATAATATTTTCTATATATTCATGCGTCTTTAAATTTTTATTTTTTAGATACCCATAACGAATATTAAAAAAAGTAAAGGTCAATTTTGTTTTCTACTTTGTTTATCTTGTTTAATATAACAAGCATAATATACAACACTATTATACAAACTAATAAATTAACATATAAGAAATAAAAATCTTATGTTTAAATTAAATTGATTATTGAAAACAAAATGACTATGAATAAATCTGGTTGTATCAAATAGAAAAAATTATACAAATTTAGTTAATCGTTGAGACTTAGTTTTGAAAAATTATATGGGTCAACAAAGAACAAATATTTAGACTCATTTATTAATAAAAAATTACTACTTTGCAAAAAACTAAAAATATAAACCATTATTAAAAAAAGTAATTGTTGTCTTAACAAATAAATAAATGTTATTTTTACTATTTGTATTTAACTTGTACCTATTCTTATGTATGGAAGTGAACTTTAGCGTGTGTCTAGATCGACAAGATCGAAGCATCTATAACATCTTGATTAAAGCACTCAGCTTGATATTTAAGATAATAACAACGTTATTATATCATGCTGTATTTTAAAATTATAATGTTAAAGTAGTAGGCAGATTAAAAATTTAGTAAAGTAGAAACACAGTACATCGTTTATCATAAGAATTTTAAATTCAATTATAAAGCAAAAAATTTGTTACTGTTAGAGAAGCTATATAAATCACTTGTATGTAAGCATATATACTAGTTGTTAAATAATAAAAAAAAGATAAAAAAGAGCGTATATTATTAAGTAATTAAAAAAGCTATTAAATATCTATATAATATTTGTGACACACATATTACAGATATGTTGTCAAAAGTAAATAAGTGACAATTAAAATAGTCAAATACTCTATGTAATTATAAAAATACTATATACTGTTTGATAAAATGAATGTTGATAACGACAAATTAGACAAAGTAAGACTGAAGGTATAACAATATATTTAGATTTAAAAAAGCTAATGATACTTTAGCACCTAAGTGAATTATAAAAATTAATGGTTGTTTGCACAATTACAAAATCAATTTAAGAAATGAGATTATACAGTAAACAAAAAAAAATTAATATGAACAAATTTTGAAATTTATCAAGTATTCTTTCACGACAAATTAATTCGAATCTATAAATGTATATTTTTCTCACTAAATTCTGAATTGTACCTTGACAAGAACCTGTTATTTTGAGTTTTACTTTAAAAACCGACCACACTTCTGCTATTCTCTGAGTATGTGCATCAAGTAAATTATCTACAAAAATTTGATTATGGTTAACAGTCAAATGTAGATAATTTAGTTCTTTGCAGACCGTGCAAATATTACCATAATCACGCCAACAATCTGTCATTATGGTGCAACTATAGAGCATTTTTCTTTTATTTAGTATAAAAAGAGTTTCTTTTTCTGTTGTCGACAATTTCCAGAAAAAATGAATTTAAATCGCAGTTAACAGCGCTTCCAATAAACCATATTGATATATAAAGCTTTTCGTATGGTTTTACTTTTTACAAGCAATGTATCGTTAATTTAAACGATATAATCGATGCCTCCAATAATTTTATTGTACGTATTTATAAAAAGGAGACGTAAACACCGTAATCAAATTGCGAAATTATTTGAAAACGGTACTTTATCTTTTTCAAATTCTAACTTAACGACCAAATTATTTGAATCTTTTTTTCATTTACAAAGCAATATTTAAAAATCTTCAATGGGTAATTTAAAAATCATAATAAGCTTTGTTTTATTTAAATTTATGTATTTAAACATTATTTACCATCGTATTATGAAAACCACAATAGTTTTTCATGCTATATTAATTTCAAGTCGTTGGTAACATTATTTTTCACAAAAGAGCTTATAAATTTATTTTTGCATTTTTGAATTTCAACAGCGTCCCTTATTAATAAGAAGCATTTTTTTTTATTTTAAAGTAAAAATACCAATTAGTATTTTTTATCATTTTATTAAAGAGAAAAACTTCATAACTGAACCATCACAAGTTCATGGACTTTTTTTAAAAAGCGCAAAATTTAGACAAAGCAAATCTTGTTTGACAAGAAATGTATTTAGATATATTTGAGGATAGACTAGTAAACCCTAATTGTTTCACTCTGAGGTGACATCTTCCGAACCAAGAAAGAGAATATACAATAAATATATGGAAGGCCTTGACACCTATTCTACAAGATTATGTGACACACTATTCCAAACCTCTAAAAGAAAATGTTTATACAGTTCATATTAATGAAGACGAGGATGTTTTAGTGTAAGGAACTGCACAATAATACCAACAATTTAGGGCTTTTTATGTTGTAAAAAAATGTCTTTTCTCGAGTCATTTAATCTTTGCTCTATAACTATATCTGTTATAAGCCTTTTTATTGAACGTTATTTGAATGTAAACTGTAAAATACTAACCCATTGTTGAAATCAACTTAACACGACCGAGATTTGTTGTAACGGCAAATAAAAATTTAAATGTCTTATTCATCAAACATTTTATAGTTGAAATTTAATAAGGATAGCAATCTTTCCTTAGCTAATTTTTGAGTAACTTTTTTTTTAGTTACTATTGTAAATTCAAAAGATTTTTGTGCTTTGCGTCATTACAAGACGCGTAACGTTGCTTATTTAAAATGCCAAATTGTTACAACATTTTGTACATATTTTAAGTTTTTTTTGTTAACAGATTTAAAATGCCTAAATCATATTTAAAATAATACTACTGATTAAATTATCTTTGAAATAATTGAAGTCAAATGTAAATAAGAAAAAGATAATAAAATATTAAAGCATTTTGTAAAATTATATACTTTTGAGTCATACTAAAAATTTACAAATATTGCAATTAGATGCGTACTAAAATTTTAATAATTAAATGGGGAAAAATTAAAAACAGGAGTTTTGATATGAGTCATTTTTTCTGGCCAGTATTTTTTTATATAATCATAAAAGTTGCAATATATTCCATCATTAATTAGATCTAACAAAAATTTAACATCTTTTTCAGTACTTTTATTCAGAAAAATTGAAATTTCATAATAAAAATGTAGATTATCCCAATTGATGTCTCTTGGAATTCCTGAATATATCATTACGAAAAAATACTCTTCGATTTTTTTATATAATGGTATTATGTTTTTAGATAAAACGACTCTTGGAAATCCAAGTTTTATAAAGGTACTAATTCTATCATTTTCAGTTATATAAGATTTTAAGTCTTGAGTATTGTCTATTAGAATGTCTACATAATTATAACTATAGTATCTGATACTATCTTTTTTATCAAATTTTCTAAAAATTTCATTAAATATTATTTTTAATCTTTTTACATCTTCTTGACCTACTAGTTTATTATCTTTAATATTTACTAGTACATTTTGATCATATTCATCTATTTCTTGAACATCTGTTAAACATGAAATATAAGAGTCTATTTTCATCTTATTTATGCAATATTCAAGAATATAACATCCAAAATAATCTCCGGCATAATGAAAGAAATCATTCAACTGATTCAAAATCAATACTTTATAACCATTTCCAAGATATAAATCAAAACATAGAAACTTTATAAGGTCTTCTATTTCTATACTGGTCTTTTTAATAGTTAAAAAAAGAGCATTATATAAAAAAATATATTCCTTTAATTCTGAAATACATTCTTGGCTTTTTCTTAATATTTAACATCAGGATCTTCTTTTTCTAGATTAATAAATTTAAAATGTCTTTTTTGTTATTTAAAGAACAAATTGTCAAGTTTAAATAAAAAAATATGCCTACCATAAAATTTTTAGAAATTTTTTATTTATACAATTTTTAAAAAATCTTTATTTGACAATACTACTTCTATTTTATTTTTACGAAAAATTTTATTTTACACCAATTGTTTCTATTTGTTTAACAAATTGTGCTTTTATTGTATTATTTTTTAATAAATTTTTATTAAAAATATAGTAATGTAATTGAAAAAATTAATTTAAGGTTAAAGATCAAATTTTAAACTTAACTATAGAATAGATTTTTTATTGAATTATTGTTAATTATTTTTTATTTATTGTCAATGATTTTTTGTATTTAATTATATTAAATTATTGTTTATAATTGATTGTAAACGATTTGTTATTTAAATGTCTAAAGCCTTTTTAAGTGTATAAAAATGTATTTACAATAATAAGATTAAAATTTTAATAATATTGAGTTTGCCTTAGCGTATAAAAGTTTAAATTGAAATTTATATTTGTTAAGTTTCGGACTTACCCCGTCCCCCAGTCAAAAATCAAAAAATTTAAATATCAAAATATCTAGCCCTTAGTGAGAATCAAAGAATTAAGAAAATATGTCAACAAGAAAAATGAGTTATTGAAATTTCTAGTTGCTAAGGAGATTTTAAGGTGCCTTTGGGCAATAAATGTAATAGGTTAATCGCTGCAAAATAAAAGTAATATTACAAACTATGTCATTTTTTCAGAAGCAATAGTAGAAAGTGTTTTAACAGAATAACACAATAAAACAAAGCATATTTAAAATTCGACATTGCTTTTTAAGATTTTAATATTGCTATGCAAATGATTAAAAAGTTCAAAATAAATTAAGTCTCCACGTTAGAACCTAAAATAGGTAAAGTACCGTATCAAGATAATCTACTCAGTTTAATGACGCCGTTTACGTTTAATATTATCATATATAAACAATCAAACGATTGGCAGCGTATTGTTTTGATGAAACGTTGCTTATTAAATGTAAAACCCATGCGGGAAGGGGTTTTGAACATCAAGTAAAAGTAGTCATAGCCAATCAAAATTTATTTTTCTTTGATATAGTTGAAACAGAACAAGTAAAACTCTTTTTGAGCTAACTAAACGAAAAGTTGTCTAGTTTCTAACATAATTACAGATTGTTGGCGTATCTATAGAAATTTTTTCCTGATCTACAAAGAACATAATTATCTACATTTGAATGTGAATCACAGACAAAGTTCAGTTTATAATTTAACTAGTGCAAATACTAAGACAGCAGAGTGAATGTAATTAGTTTTGAAAGAAAACTAAGAAAAACTGGATACCTTGTGGTAAAATAATGAATCTTGTAAAAAATATACATTAGTAGATTTTAATTAATTTATCGGTAAAATCTACAAGATACAATATTAGATTTATTTCAAATCTAAAATATTTTTCTATTACTTAACTATCTTGTTCCTTTAACTAATTCCATAATTGTGTAAAAAAATCGTTTCTTATTTATTTTTTAATCCCTATATTTTTTACTTTGAGGGAAGAGTATGAAACTTCACCATAAACTATAACTTCTTTGTTCTAAAATAAATTTAAATATCGTAAACTGATGTTTATAACAAATAATCTAATTTATAATTGAGTTTTTTATTTTAATCATTGCTTTGGTAAGATTCAAAGAATTTTGATAATTCTAGATTTTTTATATCTCGCAAACAATACGATAACTTGGTATTGGAACTAAATTAAATCTACAATTAGTATTAATAAAATTGCAAATAATAAATAATTATTGTTTGTGAATTTTATTTACTAATAAAGTCATAGAAATTCTATTTAAAAAAAGTAATTTATTTTTTTCAATACGTAACTTTGTACTTCATATTTATGCAATTTTGATTTTAAAAATGTGTTTTAAAGGTTTTTTTGTATTTTTTAATTGTTGACATATAATAAAATGCCTTGTTTTAAGTTTTGTGCTATTTATTATTGAAATTACATATTTTATATTTTAAGAACTATTATTGACATTATTTTAACGCACAAATTTATATTAGTACTGTTAAATACAAAATGCATTTTAATATACAACAAAGAATAATTTTACCCAAATAATTTAGAACTTTTTAATAACCTCATAACAACTAAATTTATTTTCATGACTTCATATTTAACACTAAAATAACATTACTTTAATTTTAAATAAATAATTTAGACTACAATTAACAAAAAATTGCTTGTGTAAATTTCAAAAATGTTTTAATGTATTTTTATGGCCTAAACATCAAAATTAAATTATTTTACGTCATTAAATTAATTATGAGCAAAGTTTAATTAATTTTTGATATTTTAAAAAAAGCAAATATAGATTTTATGAACTACAAAATGTTGTTGCAAAAATTCGTTTCATTATAAGCTTAAAATAAATTAAATTCATTAAATAATTGGTTTGTTTATTTTATTTAAATTTTAATGACGTGGCAATGAGCAATATTAGTATAAAAATAATTTTTGTTTTGACCCTATTCAAAATGAATCTTTTATTGATATTTAATCTAATGAGCTGCACTAAAGACGAAGAAACTAATAATATAAGATTGGTCAACGAAAATATTGATCTTTTAAATAAACTTTATAGAAAAAAACAGGATATTAGATATAGAAATAATAAACCCGGTTATTATGGATCCAAAACTACTAAACTACCCAGGGATAGATATGTTTTAGGATGTGAAGAAAACTCAATGTTTCAATATTATCATTACGATCTCGGGTCATTGAAATACAGTACTATTTTAATCTTTCTCAATATTTTTATGAAGAATTAAAGAAACATCCAAATTTTATATTAAGGTGTAGGAAAATTGGCCTTGATCCACGTAAACTTTCTTCAATAACAATGTTTGAAGGATTTATTTTAAAATTTGTTACTAATATGGGTTTTGATTACAAAGATACCAAAACTAATAGATTTATTCAGTCTATTGCATGGCTAGCTCATAAGCATATTGTTCTTTGGAGTCAAACTCACTTAACAAGCTACATGCATAACAAATGGTCAATTGTATGGCAAAACATAATTAATAGTATTCACATATCAACTGACCGCTATTGTTATTCGAGAGTCGAATTTTTATTTGATGGAGATCAGATAGCATTTGCTAATAAACAATTAGAACAGTTAGAAAATGGATTAATATCAATACCAACACTTTACCCTACTAATATCGACCATTCTTATGATCAATATGCTGATAAAAATTTCATTGAGCATCCATCAACACTAATAGTAAATTAAAAGTTTAAGTTAATTTAAACTTTAAATTAAATCTCATTTCTTTAATTAACCAATTAAACGCAGATTTTTTACAAAAAAACAAATATATCATATGATTTCCTCTGTTTGTTTAGATGTTATAGTTTTAAAACTAGCAAGTCGTTCATTTTAAGAACAAACTTAATTATGTAGTAGACAATCATAAGGCTAAAACTAAAGCCATTTCAACTATCTTCATTTAGTGTAATACTTTAAACAATAAAAGACATAATTTTTTTATCAAATGTCTTTTTTGCATCTCTAGCTTTCAACCACATATAAATATGGCAGTCCTATTAGGATCGGCACATAACTTAACATTTTGCTGACTTAAGATGTTGAATAGCTTTTTATATAACTACCTACAATGTAATATTGCTTAAAGATATTACGACTATTTGGAATTAAATATCTTTACCATTTATAATTCTTATTTTTGCTATATATAACTGTCCATGTGCAAATACAGGTTCAGGAAGATAAACACCGACATTGTCAAATGAATGCCCTGCGACTTATGAATGATCATAGCATATAAAACAATGACAGGGAGTTGTCTTCGCGTTAGTATAAAGGGCAATATCGTTTCGCTAAGTTGCATGTCGATCCTTGGTATGGCCGCTACATAACCCCACGTTTTTTTAGTTATAATCTTTGCTATGATATATTTCTCTCTTAATCTGAGAATCTGTAGCCTTGTTCCATTTATGAGTCCCTTTCTCGGATTCACATTCCTCAAGAACATTATCAGGCAACCGACTTTCAGCTTCAATGTATGCTGAAGCAAGCCAGATAGCTGTTGTTTATTGAGGAACTCTGTAGTGATTCTTAAAAGCTCATAAGGATCGTCAGAGACGATCGTGTCTGCACTTTTATAGATGAACCCATCTTTATCAAACATACTAAAAACTTCTGCATCAATAACATTTGCATACTTGTGGTTAGAATCAAAATTACTTTGCTAATGACAAATTTGTATCCCCTGATAATATTATTCTTAAGTATTAAACTTATAATTACTGAAAATATTTACAAGTTTCCTGAGATTCTAGATTGAAAATATTTTACAAATTACATTTCAAGATTAGCTAAATTTATTAAATCATAATTTATGATTTATGACCTATATACAAATGCATACAAACAAATCAAATTAATTGTAAAAGCATCAAAAAAATCTTAACATAAATATTATTTTGTAAAAAATAGAACCAAGTTAATTTCTAATTTCAAAAATAGAGTTAAAACTTTTAAACACTTTTTTCTTATCGTTAAACATACAAAGATACAATTTTTTATTTAATTTTATTATTTTTTTGTTTTTGAGTATTTTTATCAAATCTTTTTTTACCATAAGTATATGTACTAAAATATTTTTGTAAAAATACAATTTTTACAGATTAATTTATATATTAAATTTATACACCAAAATAGTACATTAAACTTTTCAATATCGAAAATTACAATCTTCATTGTCTACTTAAAATAAAATTTTTTATACAAACTAAATTATCGTTCTGATTTATTAGGATCGTTAAAATATATGATTATAATCTAATGATAACTAATTTAATTGTAAAACAACCCCTATAATATTTTGCACAAGACGACATCAAAAAAATTAGGTATATAATTAAAATGCATTAATTAATAGAAAGCCAACAAGTTACATATTAAACATATAATAAATACTTAAATTAAAAGTTATAAAAAAATATGGACATATGTTTTGTTGTCATAATCATAACCTCATGCTTAACAATTTAAGCAGTATCATGTTTAAAAGCTAAAAATCAAATAAAAAAAGAGTAAATGTATTTATCATTTAATCTAAAATTATGAATTGTAAATTTTACCAGTTTAAAGTGACATTATACCTATAATTTCATTATTGTCGTTTTTGAAAATGTTCTATAGTCAATAAAATAATTATAGTAGAAATTAATTGTATTAAATATAATAAAACTGAGTAGATTTTAATTAAATAACCCAGTATAGTCATTTTAGATTAAAAAAGAAGAGAAATGGAAATACTACCAAGGTAATTGACAGAATGTTGAACAACAAAATTAATAACGTATCACATTTTAGCTAGAGAAACATAACTAAAAAATGTAATAGAAAAAAAATATCGTTTTTAAGCATCTGACGAGATAGTAACTAATACTAACATACATCAAACAATTGGCCTTTCACCGACTACAGAAGCATACAATTAAATTCTTATGATCAATAAAATACTTGCAAGTATTTCTTTTAACCAGATACAGGGAACAACCGAAAGAGCAGTTGGAATCAAGCACATAGTAAGAATTGCAAGTTAGTGGTGCTAGGGCGTAAAATGACCAAGAAAATTTAACATGTTAAAAATAGTAATGTCATTATATTAAAATTAGAAAGTCTAATGTTTAGTTGGTTTATAATATTATTTAGTAAAGCACTAGACAAAAAGTTTACTTTAACCTTACTAGAAATATCTAATTTCACAAAAATAAAGGAGTTTACTAATATTTATTATATAAAACAAGATATTGAGAAAAATATTTGATAAAACTTTTAGCTGTGCCAGAGATTGCATAAAAAATAAAGTCATGCAAAATTTGAGATTTAAAAATAATGAATACAGAAATTAAAATATAGACAGGTATTGTTTATTAAAATATGATTTTAAGTATTATTATGAAAAACAAATATGTCAGTATTAGATTTGCGGTTTATACAAAAATACAAATAGCTTGTCGACCCTTTATATATTGTTGAATATAAAATCTAAGCATAATAGAATTTGGCTGCTTAAAATGTTTATTAGAGTTATGAACTGTATGATGCGTTATAATTTCAAAGTAAAACCAAATTAATTGTTTTTTTATATAACTTAAAATTACTAATTTTATAGGCAAAAAATTGGAGAATTTAACATTGTTAAGCTGAGATGTAAAAAAGAATAGAATTTTAGTTTACAGATTTTTGGGTTACTTCAGGATGATAGAACAAAATCAATATAATAGTTACAAAGATAAAAAAGTTTAAAACATAGACTATAACTTATTATAATATTTGTAAGGATATAAAGATCATGTGTATATGCAAATATCTAAAAACACTTAATTCAAAATAATGACATTTATTTTATATAGTACTAGCATAGCTACCCGTTCTAAGAACGGGATTAAGTATAATAACAGACAATTTTATTTCTAAATCATTAAAGCTTTTTTTTCAAACTTTACTAATCTCACTATTAAATGCAAAAAAAGCATAGCTACTGTAAGCAAACGCCCCCCGCATCATCTAGCCTCCTACCCCCATAAATTTTGATGCAAAAAACAGCATAACTTCTGTAAGCAAACGCCCCCCGCATCATCTAGCCTCCTACCCCCATAAATTACATAGCAGTCCCTTTAGCAACTGCCACATCAATTAACATCCCGCCGCCTTAGGATGTTTGGTAGCTCTATATAAGCAACTACCTTTTGTTATTATATTGCCGCCTTTTATTGCCCTGGAGAAGTTCCTGATAGACAATATTCTTGGTTCGATTTTCTGACTCTTCGGATAAAAATATCTTCAGATTCTCAGGGTTCTTGATCCTTGATATCGCAACATATAACTGTCCATGTGCAAATACGGGTTCAGGAAGATAAACACCGACATTGTCAAATGACTGTCCCTGCGACTTATGAATGGTCATAGCGTATGACACAATCACAGGAAATTGCCTTCTTTTAAGTACGAAGGGCAATAACGTGTCGCTAGGCTGCATGTCGATCCTTGGTATGGCCGCCACATAACCCGCCTTCCTTCCAGTTATAATCTTTGCCATGATATAATTATCTCTTAATCTGAGAATCTGTAGCCTTGTTCCGTTTAAGAGTCCCCTTCTCGGATCCACATTCCTTCAATAAATTATAGACAACTCGACTTTCAGCTTCAATAGTATATGCTGAGGCAGCCAGATGGCTGGTGTGTTTAGAGGGAACTCTGTGCTATATTACTGTGTGTGGATTCATCTGGAGACGACATTCTCATTTTTATGAACTCACTCATCTAAGATTACTAAGAACTTCTGCATGAATAATCATAGTGTCGTCTTAGCGTATCAATAAGACATGACTGTCCTTCTTTCATCTCTCTCTCTCATCAAGAGCTCTCTAGATATTAAGCTTCCTTTCACATGTAATCTCGAATGAATGACAATCTCACCATTATGTCATTTAGGAACCATTTCTAATCTTACAACCACTTTGCCAAAATTCAGGCTGATGGGCAGACAGTATACTCGACTCAGACTCTTCACAGCATGTCTCCCATGCTCTTGGACGTTGTGCATTATGGATTGAGTTTCTGCTGAGATACTATGTGCGCACTTGACGTCTACTCTCTGCATACATAATACCAACTGGTTTGCAATGCCTATTTGTTTTAAAAATCCTACTGACATAGTAGCATACTTTCAGACTGCCTCAACTCTGACCATAAGTGCCATTCTATTATAAAGTCCACCTATTCACATCTTCAAATCGGTTGGTATCTACCTCAACATTTCTAGTGCATACTTAGACATCATAGATACTTCATCGCAAAGAATCAATGATGACTTTCTTATCATTTGAGCCTCTGATGAAATTTATTTGCGTCTTGAACTACTTGTTTCATTCAATGGAAACAGGGAGTTCACTAAAAAACCTATGGCTACGTCGCTTAACTAAATTAACCTCCATACTCTAATTAAGTTTAGATCTGCCTGCAATACCTGTGGTTGCCATTTGTATGCGTCAAATTTCTCCTTGGTTCTTTAAAGAGTTCAATAAGAACGATAATATAGATAGGCTCTGCCAGTCCAGCACGCGTGTGTATTTCCCTTGGAATATTGCGGTCCACACCTCAATGATATATACAAATATGTGATGGTTTTTACCACTTTGTCTACTGACGTGATCTATGGATATAGTGGCGCTAATGTGCTCAGGGTGTGCAACTATACCTCGGCCTGTATGGTGGAACTTTCCTTGGTTTAAAGAGTCAATAAGTTATATAGTATCGCGATTCCAATGACACTATTTTAATGTAGGCTCTAGTGGTTTCTTCATCACATCTCTGTCTCGATGTCTATTCTGGCTCTACTATCATATCCTCGAACTCTACACTTACAGTTGGCTCTGGAAGTCCTAATCTCTCCATTGACCAACCATGGGAACAAATAATCTCCTTGATAATGCTTAATACCTTATCCTTAGGAGATTCATCATTCTTGAAGTCATCAGCCATGTCCTCATAATATTTGTCAAAAAGCTGTAAACAACTCTTTGGTTGATTAAACGCACAAATATATGCGAATAAACTTCTAATATTACTTGGACTTTCTGTAGATACAGCCTCGTCCAACACACGTTCCCATTCGTTGTCATTGCTTAGCAACCCCCTTGCATCAACAGCCTCCTCAAAAGACTGATATGTTGTGCCCCTGTAACTTTTTAATTCGTCAAAGGACTTTGCTCCTTTGACATTCAAAAGGAGTATCCTTAAATTGAATCTTTCTTTATCTACAGGAGACACAGCATACAATCTAGTGATGATCTTGGCTGTGACATTTTTCTTCTTTGTCCATACGCCTTTTGCATATGTATAGTGATGTGGTATATCACTATAATATAAACTTCTGGCTTCTGGGTGTTCTTGGTTTAATCTAAACCAAGCAAGAAGTTGGGTTTGCTGAGCAACTTCATTTCGAACAGCTTCAAGTTCTTTGCCTTCTTCAAAGCAAATCATTTGTTGCTGTTCTAAATGCACTGGTAGTCTTATAACCGTATGAGATCTACCATGCATTTTATTTTCAAGTAATCTCCACATGGCTTCAGGTGCTGAGACATATCTGCTATTGATAAAATTATCAATCTCATTATTATCTGTTATTCTCATCTCAGCACAATCATATCCTTTGTAGATATACTTGAAAATATATTTTACGGACTTTATCGAAGTACATACCTCAACATTTATATGAGAATTGTACTTGGCCAATAAAAACCTGTTATAAGGGATCACATTGATATTAGTAATATCATGTGTCTTAACCTTATAACTTGGCCCTTTACTTCTCTTATACAAAGGATATCCATCCTTGTGTATTAGAGTCTTCTCAATATAATCTTTGGGTAGTCCTTCGAGCATATGCCATTTTCCATGCATGGACTATTAGGATTTTCCAATCCACAGGGTCCATGAATCATGTGCTTCATAACTTTGGCATATAAGTCCCCGTCAATTTCAGGATTTGGTATCTCAGCAGATACCAAATCGTCTATTTTTTCCAATGAATTAACCTTATTCTTAAGGATTACCAATATGTGTGCATGTGGTAATCCCCTTTTCTGAAATTCAATGGAGTGTACATGAGCCACTACTTCACCTGCTACTTTCCCAGAAACGATGTCTTCAATCAAAGCTTTAAGCTTGATGTTAAACACCCTAGCGACCAAATCTGGTCTATCTGAGGAAGTTTGTCCTGGAAGAAGATTATTTCTAATCTCTTTCCAGTTAGGGTTGCAAGTGAATGTAATAAAGAGATCAGGCTTACCAAATTTTGTTACAATTGCCATTGCATCATGGTAACGTTCTCTCATATTACGTGGTGATCCTTGGAAGCTTGAGGGCAATATAACTGGCATTGACTTGTCATCCCCTTGATTATTGACATAGTCTACCAAGCCCTTATATTGAGCTATTCTCAATTGTCTTTGATTCAATCTAATGAAGTTTAAGTTGTTAGCTTCAACTTGTAGATATGAATCAACAATCCATTGCTGTAGTAATTTGCCACCACAAAGCAATGGATTGAAAACATTTGGTCTAATAGCTAGCTGAGTGACTTTATACTGCAGCATTGACACTTTATGTTCTTGGCCTAAATAAGACATAAGTCTTAAATTTGCTTGCCAACCACTTTCACCATGTGGATAAAATAAAACATAAGTCATTGGATCCAAATGAGGACTCAATAAACTTAATTTTACACTATCATGGCTTGTGTTTTTGCTGTATACCTTTATATCCCTCTCAAATGGTGGTTCTCCATTTGGATCAGTGAATACCATGGCTATTTCACTTGAAGTAGGACTATTATATCTCTTAGCATTTCGACTGATGTCTTTATTAAAAAACATACTAACATTATCGATAAATAGCCCTTGTTGTTTCTTCTCAGTGATGACCTCACCCATATTCTTAAAAGCATCCGAGTATGGATTCATACGTCGGAAGTCACTGTCTAAGCCTCTTAGAATGGCAGGATCGCAGCCACTATTGGCCTGCTTCTTCATTCTAATTTCACAAGCTTCCTCTGTATCTACTACATACAATTGAGAATATTTTTTCTCTGTATTGTTACTTGAACTAACATTGTATGTATTGTGATACACCTGTCCATGTACTTTAAAACAATAAGGTCCATTAACAATAGTCTCAATCTTAGCACCCATAGATGCAAAAGCGAGAGCTGAATTGTATGACCTAATGTTGCTTCTGAACTTTTTAGCCTCTGTTGTTGATTCAGTAAGCAATAGACGTAATGTCTCAGGATAGACTTCTCTCTCCTGGTGCTTTACTTTACCAAAATAGCAGCAGCTTTTGTATAAACCACTGTTATTAACCTCTTTCTTGAAGAAAAGAGCTCCACAGAATTGGCATTTATTGTTCAATTCACCACAGTCATGTTCATCAATTTGGCGACTGTTCAAAAGTAAAACTGGCATGGTTCTTGCTTGTTTTCTTTCAAATTCTACCAAATCTACATCATTATTTACATTTTCATTGACAGTGAAACTAAATACACTGGTATTTGTTTTTTTTGTTTCACTGTCATTGTTTTCTGAAGTGACCATGTCGACTTCAACGTTGCTCAAAAGCTGCTTACTAAAATCTTCATTTTGCTGATTTTTTGTAAACATAATAGGGGTTAAAAAAAAATTTTATTTATAGTTTTAAAAATTCTAGAAAATTCCGATTTTTAAAGAAATTAACAATGTTAACTTTGAACTTAAAAATCAGTAAAACATTATTTAAATTCTACTAAAAGACAAAATACCCCAACAATAATATACTTGTAAACACAAAAATGAAAGAAGAAAAACATATCCGAAATACAATCATATATACGCTTACAATAATTGTTTTTTTATTTTGAAAGCAGTTTAAGATATTAGAAAATTTAAAATCATTGTTTTTAACATTTTCAAAATTTCATGTTTTTTCATCACTTTAGGGGTTAAAAAATTAAATAAAATTATTTTATTAATATGACTAGCATAGCTACCCGTTTTAAGAACGGGGTTATTTTAATAATAATATATGCACTTGTAATAATTGTTTTGCAATTTTAAAATTGGTCTTTTATGTTTTACATCACAACATGTTTGTTTTTAACACTTTTGAAATTTCTATATTTTTTTCCACTTAGGGGTGAAAAATTAAATAAAAGAGATTATCAAAATTATTTTATTTAATTTTTTAACCCCTAGAGAAAAACAAAAAACATCAAAAAATGCTTATTTTTACAATTTTTAAATTCTCATTTTTTTTACATTATGGGTGTAAAAACTAATTTTAATAAATTTTTAAAATAATAACGTTCTTATAACAACGTAACTTTAAGTTCATACACACACTTATAATAATTATTTTTGAATTTTAAAATCAATTTTAGACGTTACACAGTATAATATGTTTCTTTTTGTAATTTTTTTTCTTTACATTAAGGGATAAAAAATTAAATACAGATTTTTCTTATCTTTTTATAATATAGAGATGATAGAAGATATAATGCATATATTTTTCAGTTTAAAGCAAATATTTGTTAAACAATTGCGTAAGATATTAAAATTTAACATTTTTTTTATAATTGTATATACTAAATAGTTTCTAGTAAGCCAGATTAACAATTGAGAAAACTAATTACTTTGGTGTATAATAAAAAATAGCCACACAATATGTTAATTCTTAGACATCACATTCTTGTCCAATGCTACCATTAAACACAAATAAATTATAACCATCTTTCTGTCTATAACGTCAATAAATTTAAAATGATAAAAATCGTTTTCAAGTGCAATAACTCATTTTGTAAAAATGTAAATTTATATTTTCTTAAATTTAATATTCGCTTTTAGGTCAAAAAATAATATTTCCACGATCCTATGTTTTTTAATGCAACTGTCACTCAAAAAAATTTTATAAACTAATCTAATTGTTAATTTCTATAAAAGCAACAATTTAAGATTTAATGTGACTTTTGTATTTTACAAAAAAATATTAAATTTATTTCAATGTATATTTTTGAAATAAATTTGTCCATAAATGAAGTTTCTGTTTTTCCAAATAAGTGTCATATTATCTGCTTTAAGTAGTCAAAGGAATAATTCACTATTGAATACTTACAATATGACAGCTACATTTGTACAACCGACAATGTTTTACTAAATAATATTGGAAAAAGGAAGAATTTGAGGAAAATACATTCTTCAAAACGACGAAGAGTTAAGAAAAATTCTAATGGATCAACAAAAGTATCTGGTAATCAACGATTTGATGATAGTTCAATGAAGAAATTAACTGTTGACATCTATAATAAAATTTCGGCAATTGAAAATGTAAAGTCATTACTTGAAGAAATTAATAATTCAGAAAAGTTTTATATTGATATATATTTTAGAAATGTTCAAGATTTTATTAAGTATAGAAAGATTGAAAATTCGAAGGATCCGTTATCAAATAAAAATTCAGATTATTCGTTATTGATTTTTTTTGAATCTCTTGCAAGGGAAACATACCATCTATTGTATTTTGTAGTCGTTTTGGGTAACAAAATTGAAGAAACAGATAAGAATATATTAAAAGAAGAATTATTAAATACTTTAGATATTAAATTTAAAGATGAAGAAAATTTGGAGGTTATACAATTTTTTGATGAAAGAAAATTGTTTAAATTTTTAGATCGTTTAACTCTTCATGATAAAAATACTAGGGGCTTTTGTAAGATTACTAAACTTCTTTTGGAATTTAAATCAAAAAAATATTCTCAAGATGAAAAAAATAATTTAACTTCAGCAACTGATAGTATGTCTAGCAGAAAACTAGATTATACGACTAGTACTACAGAAATAGCTATTGAGTTTCCACCAACTGAAAAAATACAGTTTAAGACAGAGAAACCAGTTACTTTAAACGTTAAACCGTATAAAATTATTGAAAAAAAAGAAAATACATATAGAGGCATTTTCTGTGCTTCCGTTATTATTATAGATATCGTTGTCAGTTTGATTGGTTTTTTATTTGATTCAATCTTTATAGAAAATTTTGACTGATGGTTTATATGGTATAATTACAAAATAAATCTTAAATATTTTACTAATTTTTTAATAATATATCTTCTTAAAATACTCACTTAATCTAATGATACAAAACAAACGCGAACTTAAAACCTAACTTATCTAAATACTGATATTATAGATAAATTGAAGGATAAAATAATTTTTATTATATTTTAAATTAAAATCATACTAAGATAACATTTGGCCATTACATATATTTTCGAACACCATACCTTACAAGTTTATCTTTTACATATTTTTAGGCAAAAAGTTAAAAAGCTTTTTTTGCTTTATTTCTGTTATATTTTACAATGCCAATAAAAATTTAAAGTGCTAATATAAAAAGATTTTATGAAATATAAAAAAGTTTACAAGTTAAAATAAATATTTAAGATTGTAAAAGTTTATGAAATAAAACAATGATAAATAATATATTAGAAAGCTAATTTCTACTCATTAAACATTATCCTACCCAACATAATAACAATAATCAGTAAAAACAATTAAGAGTTAATTATTCTGAGCTTTATGTTAAGTCATTCGCATATTTGTTCTATAGTAAAATTATTAATGTATTGATAACAAATAAATATAAAAATCAGAATAATTACGTTATATTAGTAATTAATATATAAATGTCATGTAAAAACTCTTGATAGTAGTATAAATAAAATCTTAATGTTGTGTTAAACAATAAATTTCTTATATATTCTTTACTAAACTTATTGTTCACAATCAACTTAAAGTATTGATTTGATGCCAAAATAAAATACCTTTTCAAATATAAATAAAAATAAGTATAATAAATTAATCAATATAATACAAATTACTCTTTTAAATGCCTTAGGAATGTCCTTTAAACTGATATTGTGCTATACTAATTAAAAAAGCAGTTTTTACTAAAAATTTGTGTAAATTTAATATATAATTTCTAATTATGGCTCTTATATCTTAAAATCTGAAAATCATAGATATATACAATTTAACAAAGTTTCTTAAGCGTATTACGTCACAATCAATTTAAAATAATTTTATGAGAAAAAAAATATTTTAATAAATTTATTAAAAGTTTTTGAAAGAATATCAAACAAATAAATAATTATTGTTTTAATTTAATTTCGCCCTTGTTATTTGGTATATCTCGTATTTAAATAGCATGTTTTACACAAAATTGTCTAAAAAAACATTAATACAAATGTGAAAAATTAGAAGCCTAAATTTGTCTTTATATTATGGTAAACTTCACTTAAATTCGTCTTTTGTTATACATGATTTTTTTAGTAAAAATAAACATATACTGATTTATTCTTATAAAGTTCTTTTTAGCTGTTTTATAAAAATACACTATTTACTTAAATTTAAATTCTTCGTCGAAAGTCTAATTACTATACTTAACTAATAACAACTATAATTATTGTTTTATACCTTAAAACCTTTCTTTTTCTAATCATCAACTTTTGCTCATTATTGAGAATCAAAATACTTGCAATTTTTGTTAAATGGAAAATAATTTTTATGTCAAAAGATAATCTGTATAGAGCCAGAAACTAATATAGAAGTAAAAAACTGATAATCGTATGTAAGTTATAAATATGTATTTATTGATCTTTGTGGACTTGAACATTTTATACAAAATTTAAGTGCTTTGACGGCTTGCTAATAATTTACTTGTAATTTACCATATGTAATTACTTTAGATCTACAAATAAAACCTAATAATGCTTTCAAAACAACCGAATTGTAGTGGCAAAAAAATAAAAGTATGTCTCTTTCTATATTAAACCACATTTCAACCATCAACCGACCTTTTTTACAATGCGACATTATCGACAATTATTTTGTTGACATTTGTATTGTCAACACTAAATCTTTTTGAACAATTTGGTACCGCTAAAATGCTAATTTAGGTTTTGTAACAGTAAATTAGCACTATAACGATTTAGCTTTCGATTTGGTTATTTAGTGAAGAATTAGGCCACAGTTGCATCCAATAAGATTTCATTAACTTATTACTAAAATACTGTAAAATACGTGTGTTTTATTATAAACCAACAATAAATGTTAAGTTTTTTGTTGACATTCTCCTCTAAACTTTTTAATCATTTTCATATGCACTATAACATTTTTTTAATAAAACAAATTAGTACTCATTGACAATCTAGTCTTCTTCTTATCTAATAGTACAATGCTTCTCATTATTAAGTTAAGAAAATCTTATAGTTACTAATGTTGTATAAGAAATTTGCTTGTAGAGAATAAAATAACTTTGAAATGATAATACAAGAATATTAACATAATTTATGAATGTGATTGTTTACATGTTATTATAAACAATAAAGATATAAATGATTCTTGAATGTATTTGAAGAAAACTCAAATTTATAAAAGAATTTAGTACACTACAATCTAATAGTTAAAATGGAACTAAATACATTTTACTATTATTTTATCAGTACAAACGTTATTTTAAACATTATTTACTAAAGATCAGGATTTGTTTTTGTTCTTAGAAAATTTAGTAATATGTTGCAATGTACTAATGAAGATATGAATTTAGAATATTAAAATCTAAAAAAATAGAAGATTATAATTTGCAAATATCTTTGCTATATTTCTTCATATAATAAATATTTATTTCCACTGTACAATATTTTATGTTGTCAAATTTTATCAATTATTGCTTATATTTTTTGCTATTTTAGTTTTGGACGTACGTGATTTCGAGAAAAGATTGTCTGTTTTTCTCCATGTCCAATTAGAAAATCTAAATATTAGAAAAATGCACAAAATAATAAAGAAAAAACAATGGTATTTTAAACCGAATATACTTGACATTATGTTATCTGCTCTTAATAGCGATATAAATACTAAATTAATGCATTTTACCCACCCCTCTGAAAATAAATTTCTACTATCATCACTTTCTAGCATTTCATTACGGGATTTAATTAATTTTTGAATTTTCGGAATATTTTTACATCTTAGCACATCAATTTTATTTATCTTATTATTAATTGATTTATACTTCTTTTTGTGTTCATTGCGTTTAAGATATATTATGTCTTTTTTATAAAGTAAAAAAAATAATTGAATAATTAAATTATCAATGATTTTACTTTCAAAAATATTTTCAATTGTAAAAATATAATTTTCATATGTCAATTTTATATTTATAGAAATTAACAAAACTTCCCTAAAATTAATATCATACCATCTTTCAAAAAATCTAATACGTTTATTACTTACTAAAGAATGGGCTTATAAAATTTTTTAGCTATGTATTTTATTAGAGCTTTTCCAACCAAACTTTCCTTTATTTTCATATTTTTATTAAGTGTAAAATCTTTAACATATTTTGTAAATAATTGGTAATCAATGATTTCTTAAATGTGTTTGTATTTCTACATTTTTCAAAAACTTATCATAGACTTCTTTACAGACTAAGTTAAACCTTATTGTGTCAATACATGACCAATCACAAATATTATCAGAAAGTGCTTCCTCTTTATTTCTCCCCTTCACCAAAGTTTATCATAAAGTATTGATAGACAAAGCTCTTGGTTGAACATTTTACGAGCATTAATTGGGTTATAAACAAAACTAATATTTCTTTCATCTTTTTTTACTATCTCGTTATTGTCTTTATCATCAAAACGTTTATTTTTTAATTCAGGAATGCTCAAAAAATTGCTTTTAGCCCGACTATCATATTCAAAAATTGTATTGCCTGCAGAGTGTATAAAAGAATAGGGTATGTTGTAATCTGTAGTATTTGAACTTAATATTTTACTAAGATGGATAAATATCATTGACATGGGTAATTATTTTTACATTTCATATTTATAAATATTAAGTTCAAAATTTAGAAAATTAAAATTATTATCCAAATAACTATTTTGATTTTTTTCTGATAACAATTTTTAATTATTTTATTGCGTCATTTTTAATTTAAATTTCAAAATAATATAATTTACAACAAAAAGGGTTTAAGCAATTACAAAAATTGTATATTATTGTATTTTGATAAATAAATTATTTAAATATTAAAGTTATTGAGTGTTTATTAGTTAGTTAAAATAAGAAACTTGGTTTTTTGTGTAGATCAAAATATAAAGAAACATTCTTAGATCTTGTTTATGATGATCTGTAATATGTAAAACTTCTTTATTGAGTTTCGTTTAGTTAGGTTGAACTTTTGCTAATAGAAAATACAAAAAAAAACAGTTTAGTATTTTAAAAATTACATGTATAAAAAACGTCTTTTTAATATTTTATGTAATTTAAAATGTCACTCATGAAGGCAAAATTGTAAAATTTAGATTTTTTTGTTTAAAAAGAAATCATAGAAACAGAAACACAATAATCAAACAAAATAGTATACTTTTGAATACAACATAAGTTACAAAAAGCCATACTTATTTATAAATATTTGATTTATAATATTTAGATTTTACAAATTACTATTGCTAAGAAATAAAACTGTCATAACAAAATTTAAAATGATAAATTTAGCTCAAAATAAGTAAAAATATTATCATTTTGATACTCATGAACTAGATTTTTACTCTCAGCAATTAGTTTAATTGAAAATATCGGATTCAGATATACATACTGTTTTCTAAATACAATTAATTTTTTGTGTAAGCTTTGTAAATTGACTAATTATGTATATATTATAATTAATAAGAAGGCATACTGTGTTGCAATTGAAATTAAAATTGATGTATCTTTAATATATTTGAAAATCTTATTTAAAGTACTAAAGTAGAGATATTAAATAAATGTAGCAAAAGAATTTACTCTTTGTTTTCCGCGTGAATAAGTATAAGAGAATAATTCGTGTATAATTTTCCTGACCTAGCAAATGCTTAACAAGTTTTTGTCTTAGTTGACACCGTTAAAATTTTATAAAAACGAAATCACTTTTATGTAATATAAACTATGTAGTAAGCTGTAATTTTACAATACACTAATTTGGTGATTTTTTGATGAAGAAAACAATCAATTTAGTACTCCTGGGAGATGTGGCTAATAGTAATAAGCCATGCGTATTTTTATGAGTTTCGGCAACTATTAAATTATCGAGCAGACAAGCACTATCATCTTTGTAGTGGCTGCGGCGAGATTAATTCTAAATTAATTCTCTGAAGGAGGGTTCGATCTAACGAATCTTCTTGATGATCAAAGATTATCCTAAAGCCAAAACCCAACAGGCACGGTGGAGCTTGATGAACTAAAATCTAAAAGGGTGATATTTATGTAAGTTAAACGCCGAAGGTTACCATCTGTCGATCAGTATTGCTGAGAGATGGTGGTCTGTGGTGCATTTTCTTATCCTGTGAACATAAAAAAATTATTAATTCATATTTATGTTTAAGATAGTCAAATAAATAAGGTTAAAATAGGGATAAAATTATTTTTGTAATTTATTAGCTTGGATTTTTTAATATAAATTTTCAAATTTATTAATATAAAAAATCAATTTGATTTTAAAGATAGCAAATGAATTAGGCTTAATGTATAAATGCAAGGTTCAAATAATACCTTACGTCATGACATGGAACGGGATTGTGACAACATACCCAATAATTATGTTAATGCCATCGGCTTATCAACCAATACCGAAGCATACATCCAAATGAGAATAATAAAGAAGACACTAGAAAGCATCTCTTTTGAGCACCGGCGGGGACTCGTCGAGGGAGGATCTGGAACCAAGAACATAGTAGAAGTGGCCAGAAAGTGGTGCGGCTAGTAAGTGATGCGGCAGCGGAGGCAAAGTGAAGAAACTAACAAAAATAGCTTCAATAAATAAATTTAGTAAAATTTTTTAGATAATGTTAAATACATTTTTCAAATTTATATTTTGTAATAAATAATAACGAACACATAGAATCAGATAAAAAATCATATCTCTTATTACTTGTACATTAAATTTAATAAACTTATTGATGTTAGTAATATCATTTTAAAAATGGATAAATGACATAATTTGGAGACAAAAAATAACAAATATTTCGTTAAGATTATTTACGCAAATAAAGTTACAAGAAGTAAACGTAATTTTTTTATTTAGATACCATAACAATATTGGCATAAATATGTATGTCAAAAATGAATTATATAAAAGAAAGATATATATAGTACTTCCACCCTACGAATTTATTAATCTTTGTCAAATACTAATTAATATTATAGTAAATAGAAATGTAGATTGTAGTGAGAAAATATAGAAGGTGAAGATGATAGACTACAACATATTTACAACTACATCAAAGGAAGATACGAACTTGAAACTTAAATGACGGTTTATGCAATACCTTAACAAAATTTTTAGACTTTATTTATCGAAGATCAATTTTATCTACTAAAAAAAAGACTCTAAGCTTTGTATCCTACAGATATTAAATAATTAAATACGATAAGATTTATATTACCAAACTAAAAAAATTATAGAACTGATCAAACATTTGACTGGTTATAGAAAAGATTACATAGTATTGATTGTAACAAAGAGTATTTACAAATATGTGATAGTGCGTATGATGTAAAATTAGCTTACAAGATTGGTAAAAATTATAAAATCGACTTTCGTGATTAATATTGAAGACCATTAATTATAATTTATAATAACACAAGTGGCTAATAAAGTTCATAAGAAATATTTGGCATTTATATTAATGTATTTTAAAAATTTTGCATCGGGAATAACCGTTCTTTTCTAGAGATAATAAAATAAATAAGCTTCTTTTTATTTGATTTTAAACCTCTAGAATGGGACAAATATTCATATTACCTGGTTGATAATTTACATCAACAAAATAAATCAGTACTAGTTTTTACAAAATAAAATGTAAAGAAATATAAATCACAAAATAATTGTAAATTTTAATGAAGATATAATTGTAGAATTTATGCTAGTACTTTTTAGCCAGACTAATAATATGCCAGTTAATTGTCAGACATATAAACACAAGATAAAAGCAATTGCTATTAAAATATGTAATCAAATTACGTTCGCTTCATTATTTTTTAAATCTAAATACAATTGTAACTGTCATAATACAAATAGTTTTTCATTTATCATTTTTCTTCTTTATATTTTTTTTTGTTAAAATTTTCTTTTAATAATTTTTAATTTAATTATTTATGGATTTTGAAAAAACCAAATGTTTTATTTTACAATCGAAACTTAAATGTTATGTAAAACAATCAAATAGAAACAATTGATACACTATTTAATATGTTTAGATTTACGTTCAATGCTTTTTAATGCAACTAAAAATTAATGGAGTTGTATATAAATTTTGTCAATAATGCATTTATACACGTCATCTTTATATAAAGAAATTAAATATTGCAATCTTAATCAATAGAAGAAAAGAATATTATTATAAAAAATAATTTTTGTATTTTCGAAATTGAAAAATTTAATATATTTTTGTATAAATTCTTTTTTTATAAAGACCTTATGAAATTTATTGTTCTGTTTATGTGTACCTTGAAGTACATATATGGATTAATAACTCAAGAAATGATTATTAGGGTTAACGAAGATGTTTTTGAAGGTGATGATTTGATGTTAAGTATTTTAAATCCATTTTTTGGATATGCTTATGGTGATATGCTATTATCTAGGTCAAGATATAATTATTTTTTTAAAAATCCTAATGATATAAATTTAATTTTTAAGATTTATAGTGAAGAACAATCAACAAGTGTTTTATCTGTGGTTCTAAGCACTTTTTTTCCATCAACAAAGAAAATTTTTTGTACATCGAATTTTTCAAATTCTTTTCTTGCACAAGATTACTTCTTAAATAATTCGTCTAGATCAGACAGTATTAAAATCTTTGCAACGTTTTTTGATAGACTACTTAAAAGGGATGATTTAGTTAAATTAGAAAAGTGTACTTTAAATAAATATAAAATAACTGATCCCATACTTTTAGAAATTCTCGTTGAAGCTATTGGAGTCGACCAAAACACATTAGCTCTTACATTATTAACACTTCATGCCTTTATGTTACAAGTTTTAAATACTGAAGACGAATTAAAAGAATATGTTACAAATATTATTAATTTTCTAAGTAAAGACGATAAAGAAATTATAAAGGCATCTCCTAATTATTACCTTAAATTTGAAAATGTAAAATGTAATTTGAAGGAAAATGAAGTTTTTAACATACTCTACAATATTCCTCATTACAAGTTTCTTTTTTATTTTTATAAACAATTGCCAATCGATATGGAAATACCAGCCTACAATAGATTGATAGATGATTATGATGAAGATTCAAGGTTTTATGATTTTGTTGATGTTACATTATTACAATTATGCAATTTTTTGTTCTATAACGAAGAAAAAGAACAATTTGATTTAGAACATTTAAAATTGAATGAGGATTCAAATCTTTTTAAATTTTACAATAAATACAAAAAACCATTTTATTTTACTGATAAAAACATTAGAAAGGAATGGTCTAAAGTTATACAATCTTTGAATGATATTGATACTATTGATAATAACTACAACACAAATCTTGGTCTGATTTCTTACTTAAATAATTATACTAGAACAGTATTGAGTTCATCTATTTTTAATATTGTAACTGTATTGACTAAAATTTGTAGTTCAAGGCATAACAATATAAAAAAAATATATACTGAATTATTTGACAAAGAGTTAAAAGATAATGATATTTCTGATCTCGTAAAAAAATTTTTAAATCATATTGTTAATAAGAGTGTGTACTTAGAATGCATAAATAAAGGTATAGAAGTAGCAGATAATTCAATTTACGGTGAACTAAAGATAACAACAATAACGAATAATAAGGAACTTACTAGACAACTAAGCTATATTTTTCGTAAAAAATATATTTATGTATCTTTTAATGAAGATTATCTTTTTATTGATAAACTAAAAACAATTAAATTTGAATCAAATGATTATGAAAAATTCAATCCTCTTGAATTTATTATGTTTAGCTGCGTTAATATATTAGAAAACGAACGAAATAAGACAATTTATCGAACAAGTAATTTGAAATTATTATATATAAATTGATTTTTAGTTCTTAAAATAAAGAAATGTTTTATTATTACTTATTTGATTTTTTAAATCGTATAAATAGAGATCTAAATTTTTAACAATATTAAAAAAGTGGTTAAATCTACTTAAGAGAATAAAACTGACAATTTTGAAAACTTATCAATTTTTTAGGTTACAATGATGATTTAGGTAATGGAGTAAGTCAAAAATAAATTTTTACAACGTACAGATCTAGAGATGATAAATAGATGTAACTAAAACTATACTTTATTTTTTAAATTGAAAAAATGTAATAAAGATAGTAAATAAATGTAATTTGCCATCTTTAGATTTTTAAAGATCATCATTTTCTTACTAAAGTTTTTCTAATTTTTTTAATTGTGATCATTTTTGTATTGTAAAAAATGTATTTAATATTTTAATACCTGTTTTTGTTAATTTAAATTTTTAAATGCTTAAAAATGAGCAATATTGACTTTTTCGGTACAAAATAAGATTTTTGATAAATTTGTTTTAATGATTTTTTGTTGCTTTTCAGCTACGTTTTTTAATTTTTAATGTAATTACAAATGTTTTCTGTTAGTGTTCATAGACGTTTGTATTTTGTTTATAATTTATAACAATTTTTTGTTAAATTTAAAAAGTCTTTTATGTATTTTTTTAGAGTAATCCAGAATTTTTAAAAATAAAAATAAGAAAAAAAATTTAACCTCATTATGTTTACAAACAATCTGCAAAATAAAGATTTAAGTAAACAAATAAAAGCAACATCAAATGATGATGACTTAGTCACTTTGTTTATTAAAACTGTAAATATAAAAAAACATGCATTGTGAAACAAAAAAAAGTAATACCAGTATATTCAGTTTCACAGAGGAAGCAAATGTAAATAAAAATTTATACAATTATAACCAAGACATTGACGAAGCAATGAATATGCTCACCCAAGCTGGGCCAATTTTCATTCATAACACCTGTACCATCAATCAAGTTTCTCCTATAATGACAGAAGAGCATTTCTGCGGAGATTTAAGTGTTACGGAATACAATATGCTTTTTAACAGAAACATCAACAGAGATCAGAGAAGATATAATAGTCCCACAGCCAGTGAGATTGCAATGGTCTTCTCTGATCCTAATGGGGAGCCTCCCTTTGATAGAGATGTAAGAATCTATACAAAGGGTAAAAGCTTTGATAGTGAGCATCTTAATATATTAAGTCCTCACATTGACCCAATGTCATATGTTTTTTTTTTCCACATGGTGAAACAGGCTGGCAACCAAATTTAGCATTGATATCGTACCACAATGTACATCAAAAGATATCAATGCTTCAGTATAAATAGCCCAAGTAGCCATTAAAGAGGGAAACTTCAATCCCATTTTATATGGAGGAAAGCTTTTTCAGCAGTGGATAATCGACTCTTATTTGCAAGTAGAAGCAAACAATTTAAATTATATTAAATTGAACCAAAAAAGCTTAGAGTCGATTACTATAAGGGAATGGTGGACTATATTAACAATGGGTCTTCTGAAACAAGTAGACCTATTATATTGCCATCCACATTCCAAGGGTCTCCAAGAAATATGAGGAGAGGTATCATGATGCAATGGCCATAGTAACTAAATATGGGAAACCAGATTTGTTTATAACTATGACTGCAATCCAAACTGGCCCGAAATTAAAAACAATCTGTTTGAAGGACAGACTGTTTCAGATCGACCAGATTTGGTTGCTAGAGTCTTTAATCTCAAGTTAAAGGCTCTTTTAAGTGATATTCTTTCAGGAAAAGTATTGGTGAAGTAATAGCACATGTATACAGCATTGAATTCAAAAGAGGGGTCTTCCACATGCCCATATGCTATTTATACTAAGGGATAAGATAGACACTGCCGATAAAATCGACAAGTATGTGTCTGCTGAAATTCCTATAAGACAAGTGATGTTGGGCTTTATAATAAAGTGTTGAAGCATATGATACATGGTCCATGTGGTATTGCAAATCCAGAGTCCATGTATGGAAAATGGTGTTGTACTAAAGGATTCCCAAAAGAGTTTAGTGATAACACTATTATAATAGAAGAGAATATCCTCAATACAAAAGAAGAAGTAATACATGTGTGGAAATCAAGAAATGTATGGTTTCTAATTCTTTTGTGGTCCATATAATAAGTATCTTTTGGCTAAATATAATTGTCATATAATGTTGAAGTCTGCACTTCAGTAAAGTCCGTCAAGTATATTTTTAAATATATTTATAAAGGTTATGATTGTGCAGAATTAGAAATGACAAACAATAATGAGATTAGCCAATTTCTTAATACAAGGTATGTCTCCCGCCTGAAGCAATGTGGAGATTATTAGAAAATAAGATGCATGATAGGTCTAATGATGTCATAAGACTTCCAGTGCATCTTCCACAAGAACAAATAATAATCTTTGAAGAGGGGAAAGAAGACGAAAGGATAAATAGGGTTGATATTGATAAGACAATGTTGTTGGCTTATTTTAAGCTAAATTTAGAAGATCCAGAAGCCCGTAAGTATTTTTATAGTGAGATACCTAATCATTATGTATACTCTAAGGGCGAATGGAAGAAAAGACTTCGAGCCAACAACAAAATAATAACTCGAATGTACGCAGTGTCTATGATGGAAAAGGAGAGATTTTATCTCAGACTTCTCCTTCTTAATGTTAAAGGTAGTACTTCGTATGAAAGTCTTAGAAGTTTTAATGGGACTATATACAATAGCTTCGAAGAGGCGGCCGAAGCAAGAGGATTGTTAAACACGGATAAAGTTTGGGAAGGATTTTTAGAAGAAGCAGTAGCAACACAATCTGCTCACATTGTCAGATTGTTGTTCTGCTACATCTGCTCAGTAAATCGTCCAAGAAATCCAGTTGAACTTTATAATAAGTTCAAAGAAGATATGATGGATGATTATACTGAAGATCAAGAAGACAATTGCTTAACTTTATTTCAAATAAGTTAAGCAATCATGGCTGGAGTTTAAAATCGTTAGGGCTTCCTGAGCCAATGAATTGGAGCACTGATCTTGATGATCAGCAATTAGAGATGGTAGAAAACACCATCTCAAATTTAAATAAAGGACAAAGAGAAGCTTTTGATAATGTTGTAGCTTCTATTGAAAAAGGAGGAAGATTATTTTTTATAGATGGACCAGCAGGAACAGGTAAAACTTATCTTTATAATGCAATAATTTATCAGTTGCATAAAGATAAGAAAAGTGTAATACAGTTGGCTACTACAGGTATAGCAGCAGATTTACTTGCTGATGGAAGAACAGTGCATAGTGGAATGAAGCTACCTGTTCCTTTAAATGAAGCAAGTATTTCAAAGCTGAAAGTAAATTCTCCAGAAGCTACAAGAATAAGAAATGCATCATTGATACTGATTGATGAAGTATCAATGATGTCTAAATATGCTTTAAATGCGATAGATGAAGTACTTCGAAGACTTTGCAATCCCGAGCAGATCTTTGGAGGAAAGTTTATTGTATTGAGAGGCTCTGTCAATGACATTGTCGAGTCATCAATACAAAGTTCGAGTTTGTGGAGACATGTTGAGATTCTTAGCCTTTCTAGGAATATGAGAGCTCAGGATCAACCTGAGTTTACAGAATGGCTAATGAAGATTGGCAATGGTTCTATTAATGATGGTCAGGATGAAGTCTTGATTCCTAGCAATTACCTTGAAAAGAATGATATCGTTAAAGCAGTATTCGGGGAAAAGGAATTCAAGGTCGGAGACGAATCAGTGAACAATAAGATAATATTGGCCACTAGAAATGAGGATGCGAATGTATTAAACAATCAAGTACTCAATCTTCTAGAGGGTCAGAGTAAAGATTATTGTTCAGCTGACAGTATCATTTCAGATGATCCTACAGATTATTTGAGATATCCTATAGAGTTTCTGTACAAGCAACAACCATCTGGAATGCCTCCACACTTACTAAAATTGAAAGTGGGAGCAGTAGTGATGTTGTTGAGAAACTTGGATCCTAAGAGTGGGCTTCTGAATGGTACAAGGTTGATAGTGAAAGAGTTGCATCCAAACTTTATCATTGGAAAGATATTAACAGGCAGAGCAAAGAATACCATGGCGGTGATACCTAAGATCGATATGATCCTGAGTGAGAGTATACTGCCATTTGTACTCAAGAGAAGACAATTTCCTGTTATTGTGTCTTATGCAATGACAATTCATAAGGCACAAGGGCAGTCCTTTGATACTGTGGGAATATATCTGCCAGAGCCGATATTCACCCACGGACAATTGTATGCTGCTCTTTCGCGAGTAAAGCAGGCGGCAAGACTAAAAATCTATCTTCCAAAAGATGCTAAAGGCAAGATCAAAAATATTGTCTACAAAGCACTTTTAACTGGAGGATGAGGGGCGGCAAGATATTGGTGTTGAAGTTATATTATAGTATTGTTAAGCATTTTTTGGTGGTAGGAGGCTAGATGATGCGAGGGGCGTTTGCTTACAAAAACTATGCCATTTTTGCATTACAAATTTGATGGTAATAAGCTAGATGACGCGAGGGGGCGTTTGCTTACAAAAGCTATGACTTATGCCTTAAATTATTGGGTGATAGGAGGCTGGATGATTTAAGAAAATTTTGTAAATAGAACTATGCTGTTATTTTGAAAAAATAAAATTAAATGAATTTAAAAGAAATTATGTTTAATCTACCCAAAAGTTTGTTCACCATTATACATAATCCCGTTCTTAGAACGGGTAGCTATGCTAGTCTATATTATAAAAAGATAAGAAAAAAATGAATACAATTTTTTAACCCTAAAGTAAAGAAATAAAATTACATAAACGAACATAAATTAATGTTTAACGTCTAAACTTAATTTTAAAATTGAAAAATAATTCTTATAAGTGTGTGTATGATCTTAAAGCAAATCATCAAAAGAACGTTATGATTTTAAAATATTATTAATATTTGTTTTTACACCCATAATGTAAAAAAAAATAGGTGCTTGTAGCTTCGTGGTCGAAAGCATTGCATTTATATTCAAAAAACCGGGTTCGATTCCCGACGAGCACTTAACCTATTTGTTTCTATTTCGAAGATGGTGGATTAACATCTAATGTTAAAAAGGTTCACGTAAGTCATTAAGTTGATTCATGAAACTTGTGTGCATCCAGCCACAAGGGGATTAACATCTAGTTTAGAAACGTACCTTAAGGCTTGAAATAATGTGGTCTTGTACCACACTAAGTGTACTTAATTGTGCTTCAAGGGTTAAATTAGTGAAGCCCTAGCTGGTGCACTCTGGGGTGGGATCCTTCGAGCTAATTAAAGAGACTAGACGAAGTAGGGCTGGAAGATCTCGTGGACCATATCCAACAGGATTCTGTAGCACGCTGGCCGAAACTTGTGGAGACAAGTGGTCAACGCAGTCCATTAATATGCATGACTGGTGATGTGGCAGTGTAAGGAGGCGTGCACAACAATACAGATGATAGTAGGGGGTCGATGCCTGTACGATGATGTCTCTCCTCGCGTCATTCAAACCGTGCCCGATAATTATATCTGCCGTGAATCTCTTCTGGACAGGCTATGGAAATAGACGATAACCTAGTCTCCTGGAGTCAAAGTCCAATGGATATGGCGGAGCTTGCTGCACCGACAAGTTTAAATTTTGGCAGTTTTAGTGAGTAAAAATCTCACAGTATTAGTTGAACAAGGATCACAGTCCCAAATTTGCTGGTCCCTATGTAAGGTTTCTGCCCTTTTTACTTGCAAAGAAAAAAAAATGTAAAAAAATGAGAATTTAAAATCTGTAAAAACAAGCATTTTTTAATGTTTTTTGTTTTTCTCTAGAGGTAAAAAAATTAAATAAAATTATTTTGACGAACTGTTTTATTTAATTTTTTACCCCTAAGTGGAAAAAAATATAGAAATTTCAAAAGTATTAAAAACAAACATGTTGTTATGTTAAACATTAAAAACTGATTTTAAAAATTAATTAATGATTATTATAAGTGCATATATTATCATTAAAACAACCCCGTTATTAGAACGAGTAGCTTTGCTAGTAAGCAATTAAATTCTTTTAAAAACAAAAATTAGCCATGTAAAGATTTTCTGCATCTTTTATTTTTATTCTGGTTATAGATGATAAAGAATCTCACAGCATCGGTCGTATTATTATTATATTTTTAACCTATCTGGCACTTATTAAATGTTTTCTTTTTTTAATAAATAGATGTTTAAAAATTTTTGTAATCTTTTTATAATTTTCCCATTTCTGTTTCAATATAAATATTTTACAATGAATATTGTAAATTGTTCAAATATTTGAATAGGTAATAAAAAACAGGCTGTCATAATACATTTTTATGAAAGCACGATTGTATTTATAATACAATAAAAATTGTTCACCGACGGAATTGTTTTTGTGCAAAATTATATTAGTAGATAAGAAATTAATTTATTTATAAAGGAGGTAAGTGCAAAAAATGTAAATAAAAATTATATTTAATTTATCAAAGCAATATTCTTTAAATTTTTAAATTGTAAAAACTAATAAATTTATTAAATTATTTTCAATTTTTTTGTTTATAAAAATATCTAAAAATAGAAAAATTGAATTCGTGAAAAAACAGTATTTTTTATAGAAAGTTTTCTAAACTTAAACATAATTTTTCACTGTTATATTAATATAAAATTATATTTTAAAAAAAGGAGAACTTTCAATATTAAAAAAATTTTAAGGAAGGGTTATGTCAGTTGAGAAAAACGTTTTAAAATTCGAAAATTTGGTTTACGAAGTTAAAAACGAAGACAAGAATATTCATACCAAATATGCTACTATAATAAATGGACTTTCTGGACAAGTAGAATCAGGAAAAATTACTGCTGTAATGGGAGCAAGTGGATGCGGTAAAACTCATTTGTTTGAGTTACTAATTGGAAATTTATCAAAAAATTGTAAGACTTATGGTTTAATAACTTACAACGGTAAAGAAAGAGATTGGAAAAATTGGACAACAAAAATAGCATTTCTTACTCAAGACGATGTTTACTATCCCTCTATAACACTTTATGAGAGTATTATGTATAACTTGTCATTTAACAATTTAAGTAAAAAGGAAAACGAACAGACAGCTATTCAAGCAATGAAAAGTGCTTGTATTTTTCATAAGAAAGATGCTATAATACAAACACTATCAGGAGGTGAAAGAAAACGAGCTATGATTGCTGTAACTTTAGCTAATAATCCAGAGATACTAATTTTAGATGAACCAACAACGGGTCTTGATTCTAATAGTGCTCTTAATATTGTTGAGAGTCTAAAAAAATATGCTGAAGAATTTAATAAAATTGTAATAATGACAGTTCATCAACCTGGTGAAGGATTGTACAATCTTTTTGGAGACTTGATTTTTTTGACTAAAGGTGGATTATTTTACACTGGTGAGGCATCAGGAATTTCGTCTTTTTTGCGACAACATGGACTTGAATATCCTGAAACGATGTCTCAATCAGAATTTCTTTTTGTTTTACATTCGAAAGTTGAAGATTCAGAAATAGCGAGAAAATATAAAAATGTTATTGAAGACATTGTTTACAAAAATGCAATCAAAGAATCTTTACCAGAACCCAAATCTTGTAATAATCATACAATGTTCTTTTTTGATTTTAACCTACGTCATTCACTAATTTTGTTTAAACATAATTTGAAGTTAGCTTTAACAGGTCCACAAGCAAATCGTTTTCTCATTTTTATTATTACTTTTTGTTTACCTTTCTATATAATTTCGTTTTATGGTTGTTTTAGACATACAGTTGAACTGTTTAAACAGTTAAATCTTAGTAAAAGTGGTGTAGTATTTTCTTTTACTGAAAAGTTTGCAATTGCTTATCAACTATACACGGTGCATTTTTTACGAGAGGTGCTGATTTTCTCGATATTTTTCAGTTTTAATATGCAAGAAAGTACAATTTTGAATTTAGAAATTTTTACAAGAAAGTTTTCGATTTTGTCGCACACGTTTTACAATTTTTTACAACGCTTCTCTTTTTCACTTGTTTTTTTAACTTTAGATTTCTGTTTTTACATGTTTATGAATAGATCAGGTGCTATACCATTTAGTATTATGGGATTGTTGTATCTTATTATAATCATTTCTCTCTTTTTTAGCCTAATTACCAATTCACTAGTAACTTCTTTTCCATTAGGATCTATAATGACTATCTTTTTATTATTGTTGCTAGGATTGTTTGGATACATGCCTCATATGATTTTTTATTTTGTGTATAAAGAACTTATCGAAGAAGTAAGTAAGCATTTAACTTTCGTTCTAACTGGTCTATTTTTATTCCAAATTTTAATTTTGACATGCTTTCCATGATGTTAATTATCAAGCAAATTACGAATCCGAGAAATGGCACCATCAGAGATCTTTTTACGAAATTAAATCATGTTAATGATGTTAGAAAAAAATTGTACACTGGGTTTGTACAAGAAATCAGAATTCACAATAATGATTGTAATAAGATTTTGTCTTCAATTATATTTTTGAACGATTATACTTGGTTAAAAATTATTTTGCCTTTGTCTGTAGTAGTTTGTCTTATTCTATCTTTATTTATCATTTATTTATATAAAGTACCGAATATAAGACTTAAATTAATGAATTAAACTTAATTAATTTTTTTGTGTTGTTATTTGCATTCATTTAAAGTAACCCATTAAATTACTTAAACTTATAAATGAAATTGTTTTGTTATACTTTTTTTATATTAATACTAGCATAGCTACCCGTTCTAAGAACGGGGTTATTTTAATAATCATATATGTAAACTTGTAATAATCATTTTTTTTATTTTAAAGACATTTTTTTATGTTAAACATACCAAAATGTTTGTTTTTAATACTTTTAAAAATTTATGTTTTTTCCACTTATGGGTGAAAAATTAAATAAAAGAGATTGTCAAAATTATTTTATTTAATTTTTTAACCCCTAGAAAAAAACAAAAAACATCAAAAAATGCTTATTTTTACAATTTTTAAATTCTCATTTTTTTTACATTATGGGTGTAAAAACTAATTTTGATAATATTTTAAAAAAATTCATCTTAATATAACGACTTATCTTAATAATTATACACACACTTATAATAATTATTTTTCAATTTTAAAATCAATTTTAGACGTTACACAGTATAATATGTTTCTTTTTGTAATTTTTTTTCTTTACATTAAGGGGTAAAAAATTAAATAAAGATTTTTCTTATCATTTTATAATAATATATATAGCATAGCATAGCTACCCGTTCTAAGAACGGGATTAAGTATAATAACAGACAATTTTATTTCTAAATCATTAAAGCTTTTTTTTCAAACTTTACTAATCTCACTATTAAATGCAAAAAAAAGCATAGCTACTGTAAGCAAACGCCCCCGCATCATCTAGCCTCCTACCCCATAAATTTTGATGCTAAAAACGGAATAACTTCTGTAAGCAAACGCCCCCTCGCATCATCTAGCCTCCTACCCCCATAAATTACATAGCAGTCCTATTAGCAACTGCCATATCAATTAACATCCCGCCGCCTTAGGATGTTTGGTAGCTCTATATAAGCAACTACCCTTTGTTATTATATTGCCGCCTTTTATTGCCCTGGAGAAGTTCCTGATAGACAATATTCTTGGTTCGATTTTCTGACTCTTCGGATAAAAATATCTTCAGATTCTCAGGGTTCTTGATCCTTGATATCGCAACATATAACTGTCCATGTGCAAATACAGGTTCAGGAAGATAAACACCGACATTGTCAAATGACTGTCCCTGCGACTTATGAATGGTCATAGCGTATGACACAATCACAGGAAATTGCCTTCTTTTAAGTACGAAGGGCAATAACGTGTCGCTAGGTTGCATGTCGATCCTTGGTATGGCCGCCACATAACCCGCCTTCCTTCCAGTTATAATCTTTGCCACGATATAATTATCTCTTAATCTGAGAATCTGTAGCCTTGTTCCGTTTAAGAGTCCCCTTCTCGGATCCACATTCCTCAATAACATTATCAGACAACCGACTTTCAGCTTCAAAGTATGCTGAGGCAAGCCAGATGGCTGTTGTTTATTGAGGAACTCTGTCGGGAATCTTAAAAGCTCATTGGGATCATCAGAGACGATCGAGTCTGCACTTTTATAGATGAACTCATCTCCATCTAACATACTAAGAACTTCTGCATTGATAACATTTGCATACTCGTTCTTAGTAGTCAAAATTACTTTGCTAAAGACAGACTCGTCCTTCTTATCAATATTTTTCCCAAATATTGAGCTTATTAAGCTTCCTTTCACAATGAATCTCGAAGGAATGACAATCTCACCATTATTGTCATTTAGGAACCCATTTCCTACATCTGACAACCACTTTGCAAATTCAGGCTGATTGGCAGACCGCATATTATAACTCAATCTCAAGATCTCAACATGTCTCCATGCTCTTGAGCTTATGATTGAGTTTTCTATGATTGATACTTGGTTACCTTTTAAAACAACTGTTGCAGCTTGTTTAAAATCTCCACCAAGTAGTATAGTCTTGCCTCCAAAGATGTCATCATTAAAACATATCCTTTTCAACGTTGTATCAATAACATCTAGTGCATACTTAGACATCATAGATACTTCATCGATAAGAATCAATGATGACCTTCTTATCATTTGAGCCTCTGATGAATTTATTTGCAGTCTTGAACTACTTGTTTCATTCAATGGAACAGGGAGTTTCATAAAACTATGAACTGTTCTTCCATCATTAAGTAGATCTGCTGCAATACCTGTGGTTGCCATTTGTATGGTCAACTTTCCTTGGTTCTTTAAAGAGTCAATAAGAACATTATATAGATAGGTCTTGCCAGATCCAGCAGGCCCATCTAGATAGAATATTTTACCACCTTTGTCTACACTATTTATTATTCTATCGTAGGCTCTTTGCTGGTTTTCATTTAGACATCTCATTCTGTCCTCGATGTCTAATTCTGGCTCTACTATCATATCCTCGAACTCTACACTTACAGTTGGCTCTGGAAGTCCTAATCTCTCCATTGACCAACCATGGGAACAAATAATCTCCTTGATAATGCTTAATACCTTATCCTTAGGAGATTCATCATTCTTGAAGTCATCAGCCATGTCCTCATAATATTTGTCAAAAAGCTGTAAACAACTCTTTGGTTGATTAAACGCACAAATATATGCGAATAAACTTCTAATATTACTTGGACTTTCTGTAGATACAGCCTCGTCCAACACACGTTCCCATTCGTTGTCATTGCTTAGCAACCCCCTTGCATCAACAGCCTCCTCAAAAGACTGATATGTTGTGCCCCTGTAACTTTTTAATTCGTCAAAGGACTTTGCTCCTTTGACATTCAAAAGGAGTATCCTTAAATTGAATCTTTCTTTATCTACAGGAGACACAGCATACAATCTAGTGATGATCTTGGCTGTGACATTTTTCTTCTTTGTCCATACGCCTTTTGCATATGTATAGTGATGTGGTATATCACTATAATATAAACTTCTGGCTTCTGGGTGTTCTTGGTTTAATCTAAACCAAGCAAGAAGCTGGGTTTGCTGAGCAACTTCATTTCGAACAGCTTCAAGTTCTTTGCCTTCTTCAAAGCAAATCATTTGTTGCTGTTCTAAATGCACTGGTAGTCTTATAACCGTATGAGATCTACCATGCATTTTATTTTCAAGTAATCTCCACATGGCTTCAGGTGCTGAGACATATCTGCTATTGATAAAATTATCAATCTCATTATTGTCTGTTATTCTCATCTCAGCACAATCATATCCTTTGTAGATATACTTGAAAATATATTTTACGGACTTTATCGAAGTACATACCTCAACATTTATATGAGAATTGTACTTGGCCAATAAAAACCTGTTATAAGGGATCACATTGATATTAGTAATATCATGTGTCTTAACCTTATAACTTGGCCCTTTACTTCTCTTATACAAAGGATATCCATCCTTGTGTATTAGAGTCTTCTCAATATAATCTTTGGGGTAGTCCTTCGAGCATATGCCATTTTCCATGCATGGACTATTAGGATTTTCCAATCCACAGGGTCCATGAATCATGTGCTTCATAACTTTGGCATATAAGTCCCCGTCAATTTCAGGATTTGGTATCTCAGCAGATACCAAATCGTCTATTTTTTCCAATGAATTAACCTTATTCTTAAGGATTACCAATATGTGTGCATGTGGTAATCCCCTTTTCTGAAATTCAATGGAGTGTACATGAGCCACTACTTCACCTGCTACTTTCCCAGAAACGATGTCTTCAATCAAAGCTTTAAGCTTGATGTTAAACACCCTAGCGACCAAATCTGGTCTATCTGAGAAGTTTGTCCTGGAAGAAGATTATTTCTAATCTCTTTCCAGTTAGGGTTGCAAGTGAATGTAATAAAGAGATCAGGCTTACCAAATTTTGTTACAATTGCCATTGCATCATGGTAACGTTCTCTCATATTACGTGGTGATCCTTGGAAGCTCGAGGGCAATATTACTGGCATTGACTTGTCATCCCCTTGATTATTGACATAGTCTACCAAGCCCTTATATTGAGCTATTCTCAATTGTCTTTGATTCAATCTAATGAAGTTTAAGTTGTTAGCTTCAACTTGTAGATATGAATCAACAATCCATTGCTGTAGTAATTTGCCACCACAAAGCAATGGATTGAAAACATTTGGTCTAATAGCTAGCTGAGTGACTTTATACTGCAGCATTGACACTTTATGTTCTTGGCCTAAATAAGACATAAGTCTTAAATTTGCTTGCCAACCACTTTCACCATGTGGATAAAATAAAACATAAGTCATTGGATCCAAATGAGGACTCAATAAACTTAATTTTACACTATCATGGCTTGTGTTTTTGCTGTATACCTTTATATCCCTCTCAAATGGTGGTTCTCCATTTGGATCAGTGAATACCATGGCTATTTCACTTGAAGTAGGACTATTATATCTCTTAGCATTTCGACTGATGTCTTTATTAAAAAACATACTAACATTATCGATAAATAGCCCTTGTTGTTTCTTCTCAGTGATGACCTCACCCATATTCTTAAAAGCATCCGAGTATGGATTCATACGTCGGAAGTCACTGTCTAAGCCTCTTAGAATGGCAGGATCGCAGCCACTATTGGCCTGCTTCTTCATTCTAATTTCACAAGCTTCCTCTGTATCTACTACATACAATTGAGAATATTTTTTCTCTGTATTGTTACTTGAACTAACATTGTATGTATTGTGATACACCTGTCCATGTACTTTAAAACAATAAGGTCCATTAACAATAGTCTCAATCTTAGCACCCATAGATGCAAAAGCGAGAGCTGAATTGTATGACCTAATGTTGCTTCTGAACTTTTTAGCCTCTGTTGTTGATTCAGTAAGCAATAGACGTAATGTCTCAGGATAGACTTCTCTCTCCTGGTGCTTTACTTTACCAAAATAACAGCAGCTTTTGTATAAACCACTGTTATTAACCTCTTTCTTGAAGAAAAAGCTCCACAGAATTGGCATTTATTGTTCAATTCACCACAGTCATGTTCATCAATTTGGCGACTGTTCAAAAGTAAAACTGGCATGGTTCTTGCTTGTTTTCTTTCAAATTCTACCAAATCTACATCATTATTTACATTTTCATTGACAGTGAAACTAAATACACTGGTATTTGTTTTTTTTGTTTCACTGTCATTCTTTTCTGAAGTGACCATGTCGACTTCAACGTTGCTCAAAAGCTGCTTACTAAAATCTTCATTTTGCTGATTTTTTGTAAACATAATAGGGGTTAAAAAAAAATTTATTTATAGTTTTAAAAATTCTAGAAAATTCCGATTTTTAAAAAATTAACAATGTTAACTTTGAACTTAAAAATCAGTAAAACATTATTTAAATTCTACTAAAAGACAAAATAACCCCAACAATAGTATACTTGTAAACACAAAAATTAAAGAAGAAAAACATATCCGAAATACAATCATATATGCACTTACAATAATTGTTTTTTTATTTTAAAAGCAGTTTAAGATGTTAGAAAATTTAAAATCATTGTTTTTAACATTTTCAAAATTTCATGTTTTTTCATCACTTTAGGGGTTAAAAAATTAAATAAAATTATTTTATTAATATGACTAGCATAGCTACCCGTTCTAAGAACGGGGTTTTTTAATAATCATATATGCACTTGTAATAATTTTTTTTATTTTAAAACATTTTTTATGTTAAACAAATGTTTGTTTTTAATACTTTTAAAAATTTATGTTTTTTCCACTTAGGGGTGAAAAATTAAATAAAAGAGATTATCAAAATTATTTTATTTAATTTTTTAACCCCTAGAGAAAAACAAAAAACATCAAAAAATGCTTATTTTTACAATTTTTAAATTCTCATTTTTTTTACATTATGGGTGTAAAAACTAATTTTGATAATATTTGAAAGAAATTAATCTAAATATAACGACTTATCTTAATAATTATACACACACTTATAATAATTATTTTTGAATTTTAAAATCAATTTTAGATGTTAAATATTATTTTATGTTTGTTTTTGTAATTTTTTTTCTTTACATTAAGGGGTAAAAAATTAAATACAGATTTTTCTTATCATTTTATAATATAGAGATTTTATATTGAAAAGTAATAAAAATATTTTTTTTTATAAAGTATGGCTACTAAAAATAAACTGAAAAAAATGGTTGTAAATGTTTTACTTTGAATCAAAAATGTAATTTAACGAGTTTTTTACTTTATTTAATGCTGTCATCAAAATCTTTTTTTTTTGACGAGCTATTCATCTTAATTAGCGGTATGCCAATCTTTTTAACACTAAAGTTATTCATAAACATGATCGTTATATAAATATAGATATATAATCCACGTAACTTTTAATGATTAAGATAGTCAATATCAATTATTTAAAGTGTTGATTTTTTACTAAACTACGCAATATTAAAGCAAATTGTAAACAAAATAATACTGTAGTGAAATATCAATGTGCAAGAAAAAACGTATAAATGAAAAAAATTATGTATGTGATGTATAGCAATCTGTCTATTGAGTTACATTTATATAAATTACATAATTTTACATTACACTTTATCAGCTACCTCCTGTGTTGTAATTTCGTTATTGAGATTTCAAATTTACAATCTAGTGAAAGATTTTAAAAAAACAACAAATGTTTTTTTATTCTTAACGTTAATTTTTTATAATTTACGAAACTTATAAATACTAATATGTTTCCAAATCATGATAAGGCAGTTAAAAGCCTAGTAATGAAAAAAAATTCTATTTTTACAACATTTTTTTTGCGAATAGTACTTGTAAATATGTCTTATTAAATAGTTGCAAAAATAGAACGTTAATTGTAAAATTCTTACAACTTTCTTACCGTAAAGCAGTGTGAATGTTTTTACAAACCATTCCATTGGTATTTTATGCAAGTAGCTTTAATTGTACATTAATAACAAATCTACTCTTAGAGTTAAAGTAGTAAATTTATAGCAGGTTTGCACTGTGTTTAATTATTTAAAAAACAAAGTAAAATGGAAGTTAAAGTGAATCTATCTTGTAAGATTTTATAATGTGATGTCCGAATTTTAGGAGAGAATAGTTGGTAAACGTAGTCCACTACTATTCAGAGTTGATGATATGACAATGTGAGAATGTATACAATATTAATTTGATATAAGTAGAGGTTTTTTCTCAGTACATTCAAACTATGCCCGATAATTAGATCATCTGTGATTTTTTTTATATGAGATATTAATATAAACAGTAACATTTTTACTTGAAACAAAGATCAAATAAAATGTTAATGCTTTCCAGTGACAATTATAGAATGAAATACTAAATTTATAAAATCTAACTTTTTTAGTAAGCGAGAACTAAAGTCTTAATTTTATTATTTCTTTTGTAAGGTTATCGCATTCTTTCTTGCTTAGAATTTGGTTTTTAAATTTTAAATAGTAATGTTATATTATAATGATTTTTACCTATTCCTTACTATGTTAGTTATTTGCAGCTTTAAATAATATGTGTTTAGTATTCTTTCTTTGTATTGTTAAGATTCGGCTAAGTGCTTAATGTTTTCTTAAAATTCAATTTATTTGCAGTTTCTTGTCTTATTAATTAGTTTGATTGGTATTGCAAAATTTACAAGCTGTAATACTTCCAATATATAATTAGTTACATTTTACAAACTATGAATACCTATTTTTATACATCTTTTTGTATAGGTATTTTATTAAAAATTAATATAACGTAGAAATTCAAAAATCTAGCCTTTGTTAAGTTAATTTGAATAGCGTGTAAATTTAATGTTTAACAACAATGTTTTTTTAATTTATAAAACAATTAATTAATTTGTTACAACCCCATAATGTTTATTATTATTTTATTTACAATATGTAGATGTTATGATATATTATTTTTTGTAAAAAATGGTCATAATGAAATAGATTGTTATTTAGGATTAGAAGATGATTTATCAAAGCAACCTCAAGTAGTCTTTATTATTGCTGAAGAAGAAAAAATGGAAGATCTAGTTGTTAATTCAAAAAAAAATTATTACAAATTAAAACCTGCAATAGAAAAAGATCTAGTTAAATTGTCGAGAGATTATTTTTTAACAAAAGCAAGTAATTATTTACAATTGCATTTTAAAAGATCTTTTAAAATGTTAAATACATTTTATAAAACATCCTTTACTTAAAAAAAAATAAAAGTTATTATATCAAAAGATTGGAATTAAGTGAAAGGAAACATTTACAATTTTATAGTAGCTAAGTGCTTTGCTTAGAAAATGATTCAGAATACATGCTTATAAATTGGGAAAGGACAGGAATAGATTTAGAAATATTTGAATTGTTTGGAGATAAATTAATTAATTTTCAATCTTCAGAATTTTTTTGTCCATTGTGTCGCATACAACAAAAAAAGTAAATTTTGGGGTTGTCATTGGAACAGGCTACTTATCTATCTTAAAATTATTTAGTCTTGTAAATTAAAAATATAAATTGTTGATACTTCCGTTTTAATTTTATGTTAAAAAATAACTTTAGTAGTTTTATAAAGAAGTTTAAAAAAAACGTAATAGTGTTACAATGAAGTTTACAAACAATCACCCAACAAAAAAAACTATTTTTAATCTAAAAAACATTTAATATCTATAAAGTTTATTAAATGTTATTCAATTTTACGAATATTTAAAATTAAACAATTTTAAATAAACAAAAAAAACCAATTTTTACATTTTTGTGAAAACATTAAGGTTCTCGAGTTCAATCCCCGCCAGCTTCATTTTTTTTATTTATTCTCAGGCATTATTTTATTTAATATACTTAGTATGTAAATCATTTTATTCTCCCATAAACAACAATATTGATTACAAATATAATTTAAGTTAATTAATATTGTCTTCTCGATATATTAAGTTCTTGTAGTTGAAAAAATTACTTAAATAAAAAAGTTAATAGTCAAACATTCAAGAAAATAAACTAAAGGGCTTTGTTAAAATTAATATTTACGTTTTAATGTATTGTAAATTAAAGAGATAATTAATATTCAGACTAAAACTTATTGAGTCAATATTAAAGTAATGACTCTTATGAAATTTTTGTATATATAATGAATTATTAACTACGAAAAAAATCTTATAATACTTAAAAAGTAGTTCTTTACTTTTCTTTTTAAAAGTTTCCTTGTTGTGTACTAAGACTTTATTAGAATTTAACAGTCAATTTTTTAGAGTAGTCCTAACCAGAGCATAAAGTTGTTTGACCCTTTTAGAAAGCAAAAGAAATGTAGTAATCTACTTTTAAAGGTCTAAATATAATAAATATATCCTTATTTTATATTAACAATTCTCTTCTCATCTTATTATAAATAGTTTCCCTTTCTTTTATTCGAATATATTCTCTCTCATTTATATAAACATATTTTCTTTTGATCTCATTTTCCTTTTCTTTTATTTAAATGTATTCTCTCTCCCCAAATTATTAATATTCTGCTAACTCTATTTCAAAAAATTCTCTCTCACCTTATTTCAAAATATCCTCCCCTACCTTATTATTAATATCCTCCCTCACCTTATTATAAATCTTACTTACCCTCTTTTATTTGTTTTTATGTCCCGCTTTTTAAGTCATGATATTTTTTCCCTCCAATATAATTTTGTTTATTTTTTTTAAACCCTATCAAAATGGCAAGAACAGCTATGACAAGTTCTTTAAAAAAAGGAAAAGGAAAAGGTAAAAAACTACCAAAAACACCTGAAAAACAACCAACTCCAAAAAAAGAAAGAAGATCTTTTAGTGTTAGAAAACCTAACATTACTCATAGCCAACCAATTAAAAAAAAAGCCAAGAAAACAAACACAATAGTCTTCAAAGAAATAAAATTTTACCAAAAATCTACTAATTTTTTAGTAAGCAAATCTCCTTTCATAAAAATGGTAAGAAATATTACTTCTAATATAGCAAAAAGTACTAACACTGACGCGCCAAGATTTACTGCTCAATCTCTTGAAATTTTACAAGAGGTATTTGAAGCTCATTTGACAACTCTAATGGAAACATCGTATTTTGCAAGTAAACATGCTAAAAGGGTTACTTTGTATCCCAGTGATATAAAACTTATTAATAAAGTAAAAGGAGGAAATAATTTGTAAGAAAATAAATTGTTTGATATTTTTTATATTTTTTATTATGATGTATGGACTATTTAATATTTTTTATTATGGTTTATGGACTATTTAAAGGTTTGTTAATATATGTTTTATTAATTATATATATTATGTTATATAATGTTTCATTAATAATATTCATTATGTTATATAATGTTTTATTAATAATATTCATTATGTTATATAATGTTTTATTAATAATATTCATTATGTTATATAATGTTTTATTAATAATATTCATTATGTTATATAATGTTTTATTAACTTTTAATTTCAATGTTACGACTATATACTTCATTTTATAGTTTAATTAGTATGTTATATATTCTATTTATAAATTAATTATTAGATTATATACTTCATTTTATCTTTTTAATATATTATTAACTATTAAGTATGTTATTTAATATTTCATAAACTGTTAAATATATATAATTTATTAGTATTTTATGAATTGTACCCTTCTGCTTTTATTTTAAAAGCTAATAATTCTCTAATTATCTCTATTGGATTATTTACAATCATATCAGGTATATTTTTGATAAAATCTAAATCTTGTTGTAACGAATTAGCCCTCCCAAAGTAAAAAGTGATAAACAATTTATCCCGAGAAGTACTTTTGCAAAATTTAAGAAATCTTTTTAAGCCTAACAAAGCATCGGATATTATTGGAATTTTATAAGCCTTCTTGGGTATTAAATATTTATAAAACCCAGGTATGACAAATGCAAATTGTCCTGGTATAAATGCGATAACGTAAGAGCACATTACATATCTTAATTGTAATGTAATACTAAAATGTCCATCTATAAAAAATTTATCCCAATGTGACGTAATATATTTATGCAATTTCTCCCACATATTTTTATCAGTAAGAGAATTTACAGTTCCATCTAAATTTAACATTTCATTAAAAGCTTCATTAAACTCATCTAGTTTTTGTCTAGTGAGTAGCGCATTTTCGGATAATGAAATATCTTCTTTTTGTTTTAATTTATTTTTTCCTATGTCATTAAATAGTTCCTTATTGGTAGATGATGAATCTGAATATTCAGTTTTATTACTTTTATAATCTAATTGCTCTGATGATTCTGTATCCTGATTTATAAATGGATCTTCTATGTTATTAATGTCTAATTTATTATTAAAAAAATTTTGTATAGCCGTTATTTTATAAATTATAAAGATAAACATGTTTTCGTATAAAATATTTATTTATTGTTGTTTTAGATTTTGTTGATACAAAAAAATTGTTGTAATGAGTGTATTTTTAATTTATAATAATATAATTATAACAAATATAATAATATAATAATGAATATATTTATAACAAATATAATAATATAATAATGAATATAATTATAACAAATATAATAATATAATAATGAATATAATTATAACACTTATAATATCAAACTAATATAATATTAATGTTATAACAATATTAAAAAATAATTTTTTTCTGTTTATAACCCTAAATGAAAAAAGATTCTATAACAGACATTTTAAATTATCTAGACACTTACGGTACATATAAAATAGACAATGACGATTTTAAAAAGTTTTATAATGTCTTAATTGAGTCTTATAATTTACAGTCAGAAAACAAAACATATGATTCTACTATTGGGAAAATATTAGAAATACAACCGTTAGATAATTTTATTAAAACAATTGCTACTGATAAAAGATATAACAATTGTACTGCTAAGAGATTTTTATTACAATTACAAGATAAACGGTTTAACGGACTAATAAAAGATTTTCATATGAGATTGTTATCACAGCTTCGTGTAGTTGAAGATCTCATGAAACAATATAAAATAGAAGTTACAGATCAAATACTATTGGAGTTAGATAAAAATTTATCGGAAGTAGAAATAGCAAACATAGTAGGTAGTATTAATAAGTTAAATGAAAAGGAAGAATTGATAAATGATACTAAGGAAATAATAAAAGAAGAACCTTCTTGTGTTTTAGTTCCAGAAGTAAACAATAATACTAAGGAAATAATTAATGACAATAATGAAATAATAAAAGAAGAACCTTCTTGTGTTTTAGTTCCAGAAATAAGCAATAATACTAAGGAAATAGTAAATGATACTAAGGATATTGTAAATGACAATGAAGAATTGATAAATAAAAAATTGATAAAAGAAGAACTTCCTTGTGGTTTGTTTCCTATAGGAAAAAATGTTCCTTTTTCTTCAGTACAATTGTCAGTTACAAAAACTAATACTAAATCTTTTAGAAACTCTAAGAATAGAAAGACGTCAACTGAGTATAAAATATTAAAAGAATCTTTTGTAAATAATAATGAACTTAGTAAAACAGATAAAAAAAGAATTAAAAATGAAAATATAAATACTAACTTTAATGAAGTCTTAAAAAGATCGAGAAGAAGAAAATAAAAAGGGCTATTCAAAATCATAACCCATTTCCTTAATAATCTTTTTTGACGTGGTGTTTTTTCTTTCAGCTATTTTATTAACTAAAGATTGTCCTATGTCTTTTAATTCGTTATAAAGATGTAAATCTTTTATAAACTTCTTAATTTCTACTTGATAATCTTCTATATTTAGTTTATCAACTAGTTTATCATTTAAGTATTTGTAGATTTCATATTCAACATTTTCAATAGGTTGGTCTATCGTCCAGTAATCCGTACCTTCTACGTTCTTTAGTAGATTTTTAGAAGTTAAAACATCAAAATGTAAAATTTTACTTTTATGAATGATTTCTTCTTTTACCCAGTCATTTAATACGTTAGACATTTAGGGATAATAATTACTGAATATAAAAGATGTAATTATTAAGTATTATAATACATGTGAAGGTTGTATAATTACTAAGTATTATAATAAATATTAAAGTTATATTAATTTTATTTTTTAAAGTCTTCTGTTAACATTTTCATTAAATTACAAATGTAGATTCATTTGTAATTACTGCTGCGTAAAAGAAGACTATTTTTTAATAACAAATTAGATAATAAAATTGTATCATTTAAAGTAGTTGGGTTTAGTATAAATTCTATTTTTCACATACCTACTAATTTACTTTTAATTTAGAATGATAGAAGTATTGTTTTCTTTCTAAATATTTATATAAATACGAGATACGTTAGGATTTCTTTTATATAAAACATTAGACATATGACTTTTTTATTACTCATTTAAATAAATAAATTAAAAAAATTTAATAAAATGGAATAGCAGTGTCAGGCACTACTGATCCGTTATATTCGTACGGGTTCTCAGGTAAATGTTTAAAATAAAAATCTTTATCGTAAATATCGGGAGAACTTACATTTTTCTCTGGTTCGTAATCAAACGAAGTTGAAGCATATGGATATTTTTTGTAAGACTGGGGTACTCCTCCTGTATTTTTACCTAAATTATGAACTAAAATATGTTTTTTATTTGGTGATTCTTTAACAATTGGTGGTTTATTGACAGGTTCAGGTTTTATATTTGGCATTGTAATGTAACTTTTTAAATTATGAACAGGTATTTTTTTCTGATTCCCTGGTAGATTACTATTTTGTTTGTTTGCAATCTTATTTAATTTACCAGGTTGGTTTTTTTGATTAGCAATTTGATTTTGTTTGTTGTTTAAACATTTGACTATTGCAATAGTAAACAAAAAACAATAAAAATTCATTTTTTAACTAAATTAAATGGATTTATAAAAAACACGAAACATTTCAAAACATTGTTTAACATTACAAATAAGACTGTTTTAAATTAAAATGTTTAACATACTTATAATTTTATTTTAACATTTCATTATTGAACCAAAATGATCTTCGTTACAAAAAAATTCTGGATTATCATTAAAATTTGTTCCTAAAAATGATGGACTACTGTAGGGATAATCAGTCATATAATTATAAGGTTCTAAACTATATAAATTATCAAAATTTCTTCTTGTATTGGTTTTAGATAAATTTTCTGTTGTAAAAATCGTTATAAAATAAATAAAGAGCATAACATAAATTTTTTATTAAATTTAAAAAAAAAAGTTTCAAAGTTAATAAATCATTTTTAGAGAACCTTATATTTGCTTATGAAAATTCGTAAATATTTTTTACGTCTTATTTTTAAAACTTTATTGGTATAATTTAAATTTGTAACAGAATTTGTATATTGTAATAATATTTTAGTGCAGAGAACTTTACAATACAAGTTAAAACCTGATAACAGAAACCGTTTATTTTATTTTAATCATTTGAATATTATTTTAATCTAAATTATCTACAATTTCTAATTCAATTAACATTATTTAGAATTTATAGTTACAATATTGTATTACGTAATTATTGCTAATGCTTATATTTTTTACTTGTAGTTTAATTATAAAGTCTAATTTAGTAAACACCGATTTAAATTGATGTGTTAATAAAATAGAAGCATATAACTTAAAAGTGATTTCTTTTATATAGTGGTAAAAAGAAATTAGAGTATATGAAGTCTTCATTTGGAAAGTAAACAAAAACTTCCTAAAAACAATTTTTAAATTCAAGAGCATACATGTATAACAAGTCCTTGTAAAGTATTAATTACCTAACCTATTTTAACGCTTAAAAAGTAAAACAATTTACAACTGAAATAGCAAATTAAAACTTTTTTTATTTTTACTATTTAGTTTACACTTTAAAATTCAGAGATAGACGATAGATGGAATTAAAATTTTTCAAATGTAAGATATTTAAAAGAAACAAATTTTTAGGTACGTTTTAAATTTTATATTTAAACTTAAATTATTTAATAAGTAGAAGATGTTCTTCGTGAAGAAAAAGATCTGAAACTACGATTATATCCACTCAAAAAAGGATTTTCTGAAGCTGCTGGGGATAATGGGGGAGCTGTACTGGGTAAAACTTCAGAAGGTATATCTTTAGAAGGAGTTGGGGCATCCCACCACCATTTAGATTGTTTATTAATATTTTCTGCATACAAAGATGATATTAATGTAAATAGAACAATTGTAAATCCTTGAAAATTCATAATAAAAAATTTTTTTTTGAATTTATATTTTTTTTATAAAACAATCATTTTAATATATTTTTGATTGGTTCAAAATTTTTAATAAGATAGCGAAAAAAATTAAAAAAAAATTTTTTATAGTTCAATTTACAATAAAAGAAAGTCAATATTTAGTTTTGTGTCATGAAACATAATTAAGTGTTTTAAGTACTAGAACAAATAAAATAATTTCGCTTATTGTAATCTGTTAAATAAAATTTAACAGATTACTTAAAAAATCTGATACAATGATGTTTTTTGAATTTTACAGCTGTTTTGTTAAGTAGGTCTTTATGACAAAAAACTGTAAAGAAGCGCTAGTAATTATTTTATAAAAAGTTTATATAGGCTCTTTAAATAAAGATTGACGTTTGTTCTAATTTGTTTTGTAATGAAAAACAAAAATGTTTGACTTTTAAGTTTTACATTTAGTAGAAGATTACTTTTAAAGTTTTAATGAATTATTATCGTCAATTGCTATGAATGCAAATTAGATAATTACAATTTATAAATTTCTGCTGACCGTAAATCTATAAGCTCTATTTATTACACTGTTATTTTTTTCAAGTCTGTAAACAAATTTACAAAGATGTTTACACATTTTATGGCTTTATATTAAGAATTTTTACATTCAATTGTTACCTTAAAGAGATGAAGGAAAATACATCTTAAAGTGAGCGATGGGGATTTAATTACATCACAAACCTAACAAAGTAAATATTCTATCATGTAAAAAAGTATATTTTTTCTCGAAATTTTATTGTAAGTTGATTTCAAATAGATAATATTACTTATTATTTAATTTAAAAATAATGATTCTCCCTTCTAAATTTTTTAGATACTATCGAACTTATAATACAACATATTTATAGGTTTAAATCATACATGAATATTATAAATTGTTTGATAGAGTCTTTCTTATATAAATATAATATTGTATAAACCAATTGTAGGTTAATATATTAAATATAAGAGATTCTGTAAAATGAATATAATCCTAACTTATAATATTTATTGTATCATTTCCATTTATTAAATTCTAAACAGAACTTTATACATCATATAAATAATTGTTTTTACTTGTAATTGAACAACTTCACAAAGTAATTTGTTTAAAAAAATATTTAATTTATATTATTTAATTAAAAAACCCAGTACTTCTAAATACACGAGAAAACCTGTAAGAATTATTAAAACTGCTATTTGCTTCAAAAGGGTTAGGTTTTTGTTCTGCTGCTGGACTGTTTGCAACTGGTTTTGTATCTGTTACAGGAGGAGTTGCATCTTTTCTTAAAGAACCTAAAAAAGTGTTCCATAAACCACTTGAATTCTTATTTTCTTTTAAATTTACAGCAAGAATAGAAATTATAAATAAGAACTTCATTGCTTTAGCTTTATAAAAATATTTATTTTTTTTTATTGAAACTGTGTTTTAAAAAGGTCCAACAATAAAAAATTTATAAAACTTAGAAATTATATTGTTTATTTAAGTATGAAAATTCAATATATCAATAAATTTAGAAACTTAAAGATGGTGTTTTTTAAGTATTGAAAATCAAATAAATTTTTACATTGTTCTGTTTCAACTAGTAAAAATAATTTATTAAGAGGTAGTTTTATATATTTTTACAACTAATATAAATTATTCATACAATATAAAGTAAGGTTATTTAAATGAGTATCCTCAATTAAGAATTGAACATTGAAATTATTTTATAGTATTTTTAATCAAAAAACTCTTTATTATTTTTGCTAACATTTGTACGTGGTAAAAAAACAGGAATTTTTTTTTCAATTTAGCATATTGGAATGACTTGGTAAGATATAGAGAACATGTGCAACCTTTAACATTAAAACAATGTTAAGTTTTACATTTTCTTAATATTTCATTAAAGCGGAATAAATTTTTTATTTTTAAAATGTTAAAACTCCATCATTTTGCCATACTTGTAATTAATAATTTTTACCTAGAGATCTTCAAATATGGCTTACGAATGATTAACAGCTATAATGCTGTATTTTTGACCTAATAGAAGTTATGTCTTGTTTGTTCTGACTTATAGAAAGTAGCTTAACAATTTACTATAACATATTTAATTAGCGTGCTTACCTTAAAATTTGCCATAGTTAGAATTTTTGAAATGTCAGTGCCTCAATTAAACTTTAAAATATAAAACATTCACATATTTAATTATATTATTACTCTTTATTTGTTTGAATTTTAATTTTTTATAATTCACTACTAAAATATTAACGCTAACTTTGATTACAAACTATTAATATATAAAATAATTAGCTGTATTAAGTATTAAAAATATTATTAGTTTTACAAAAAAGTGACGTAATTTAAATTGTTATTACATAAACAAAAATTATATAACAATGTATTTAATAAATTAAAAAGGCCAATACTTTCCTCCGAAATTACTATTACTATTACCTAAATTACCACTACTGGAATATCCGGTCTTAGAATAACTCTGAACAGATCTTGTACTATTGGTAGATGTAAAGGGATCATTATTTTTTGACATTAGATTCCAAATCGAATCACTTGAACTTGGATACCACCATTTTGATTGTTTAAGTTCTTCTGTTGTTCCTTGAACAAAGACAATAAATTTAAAGAAAAACATATAAATTGCATGACAAAAAAATTTATGTAGTATATTTTGAAACATAGTGTATCATTTTAAATGATAAATCACATATTTAAAAATTTTTAATTAGATGCAAGTCATTTAAAAAATTTAATAGGTAGATTTATAGTAACATCATTAATAAAAAGTTTTACTTTAAATACATTGAAGAATTTTATTAATTGAATTGGCTTACCGTCCAAATTAAAAATGGTTAACATATACTGTTAAAAGATTATTAATAAATTTGTTTATTAACGCTTTTATTTGTGCTACTCCAAAAAATAAAAAAAAAGGGCCCAGCAGGGATTGAACCTGCGACCTACCGCTTTGCAGGCGACTGTTCTACCACTGAACTATGGACCCATAGAAAATATAAAAAATTAATTATAATATCATTTATTTTAAATAATAAAAAGCTTGTAACTAATTGGAGTGTGTTTTATAATATATAAAACATTGTCTTCTGAGATTTAGTTTTAAAATTTAAAACAATTAAATTGCTTTTATATTTGTAGCAAATTTTTTTATGAACACACTCTTGTTTTTTTACAATATTTTTGGCGATAAAGCTTTTTTTATCTACAGAATATCAAAAAATTTTTTAGATCTCTTAATTATATTAGATATTTTTATTTTATTATATATATTATTATTTAATAGTTATAATGACAATACAGCTTTTATACTTTTATTTCATGGATCTTTGCCTCTAGTGTTTATCCTAATGTCTTATATCAAGTTAAATAGTTTTTTTTCCATATTGTTTGTTTTACTAATATACTATATAATATACAGATATTTATCAAGATACGATGTATTTACTACAGTTATTATGATATTTAATAACACCACTATGATTTTTATACTTTTATATTATTTAATATTAAAAAAGTGTATATTAAATATAAATTTAATATTTCTAACATTAATAGTATATTTACAGACTACAATAGTACTCTTATATCCGTATATTGGATTTAAAATCCATGAGATCTAGTATTTGTAATGTTAACTTTATATTTATTGTATACCTACGACTTTGTAAAACTTCAATAAACTATTTAAAATTTTAATTAATATTTTATAGTATTAGATAATTATCAAACAATTTTTTACGAATCAATTGATTTGTAATTTTTGAAACACGAGTTATAAAAAAAATATAAAAAGAAAAAAGCTACATAAACATGTTAAGTTTTTTTATTTCATGTATACAAGCAGCAGCTCAAAATCCAACACCTAATGCTTCAGGGGTGAAAAATGCTTCGATAATTCCTGATGCTCTTCGTCCCGTTTTTATGATTTTTTTAATTATTGATCTTCTCTTCTTGTTGTACGTTGTTTTTACTAAAGATAGTAAGTTTAACGAATACACCCGTTTTTTACTTTTAGTTCATGGATCTATTCCTATTATAGGTGAACTATTTACAAGATTACAACTAACAAATGCTTATACATTTACTGCTGCTTTAATTATCACTATCATTCTTTATTACTTTTTATGTGAATTCCCTCTTTTTGTACAATTATAACGATTATTAATTGTTCTTTATTATGTGCTATTTTTTTAAATAGTCTTCTAGGAAATTCTACAGGAAAAATGGTAGCAACAGGTACAGGTTTTTTAATTGCAACTGGTATATTCATTTTCTTAGGATTTACAAGATTTGATGTTCTATACAAAATACATACTATATTTGTATTGTATCTAGTTATTGCATTTTTAGTTGAGGTTTTTACAGGTATCCCAGTTTTTAGCTCAGCAGGAAAAGATGCAACATCATTATCTTTAAGTTTATTTATAGGGTTAGTAGTAGCTGGTTCTTTAACTTATATACTATTTTTCAATTAAAATATTATTTTTATTATTACTAATCATTTTATAAATCATTAAATTTATAAAAAAATTACAATATCCGATTTATCTGAAAACTTACGATAAATTAATGATAAATGGCTTTTGAGCTTTATTCATTTGGATCGGCAATTTACCTTTTTTATAAATGTAAATATAAAAATTAGCAAAAAAATTTTTAATTTTAAACTTATAAATAAAATTATAACAGTCGCTTATTATTGTGACAATAATTTTGAATATCACCATAGATTTTAATCGCTATTAAATAAAACTTTTTTACTTGTAAACAACAACTAGAAGTTAATAACTGCAGTTAAAGTATGTTGTAAAATATCTCAATTCAAAAAATTGTATTTAAAAATAAACTTTTGCGATTTTTATCTATCAAAACATACAAAAACATGTTTGATATCAAAATCTAAGATTTATTTTTTAAATACAACTTTTTTGAGTTGAGATATTTTACTACATACTTTAACTGCAGTTATTCTCTACATATCATTAAATAAATTGATTCAATAGCATTATTAAAAATTGTTTTTTATGTTAAATTAGTTAGTTTGCTTTTAGTCTTACGTGTTAATACGTTAAAACGTTTCAAAATTATTAAAAAATTATAAAATTGTTTTAGATCTATTTATTGTATGCTACATTTTGACATAGATAAAGACTTTGTAGGAGTTGCAAGCGGAACTCCATTAACAGGACATTTTGCTTTTTATTTTGGGATTTTTTTATTATGTGAATTCATTTTTTTATTATGTATCGTTTTAATTAAAAATAATAGGTTTACAAAATATTCTACATATTTGCTTTTAGTAAACGGATCGAATCAGGTTATTTTACAAATACTGGATTTTTTTCAGTTGCAAGGAAACTATACATTTTTAATAGGATTGATAGTTATTTTAATAGTTTATAGTTTTTTATTGCAATATAAATTATTCGTTAAAATCGTAACAGTTGTTAATTGTTGCTTATTGTATAGCCTTTTTTAGAAAGTTTACTCGGTGATTCAACAGGTGAAAAAATTAGTTCTGCAATTGGTACTATTATTTCTTCTGTAATATTTATTACTTTAGGAATTTTTAAATTTGATATTTTATTTAAACTTCATACCATGTTCGTATGTTTTATAATTAGTGTAGCTCTTATTGAATTATTTACTGGTCTAGAGGTATTTACACATAATAATAAAAACATAACAACATTATCTGTTGATTTTTTAGTAGGAGTTATCGTATTTCTGGTGTTGTCTATATTTTTATTTATTAATTAAATTTTATCATCAAAATATGAAACATGTTAGACAAGTAAATTATAAAAACAAAGCTACAATGTAATAATGAAATTTATTCTATTTTTTATTTTAAATTGCGCAGCTCAAAATGTAATTACAAGCTATTCTATAATAATAATAGCATTATTAGATTTAGCAGTACTGTTATATGTTTCTCATAGTAAAAAATTATCTATAGAGAAGTATTTTTCGTTTATTTTATTGTCGCACGGAACTATTTTTTCTCTTAAAGAGGTATTTAAACTGTCAGGAATTTTTTTTATACTAATTTCATTTGTTGTATCATTTTTAATTTACCAATTATCAAATAACATTATATTTATCCGAATTACTTATTTAGTAAACAGCTGTGTATTAACAGGAATTATCCAGTATAATATGGCCAACTTTAGTCATGCGTTTAATCCAATAATATGTTTAAGACTTTTTTTAGTAGTTTGTGGGATATATTTAGTACTTTCAATCATATTTTTACGTATACTTATTAAGATACATACGATACTTGTCAGTTATATTATTTGTTCTTACTTGCTTTCCGAAATTTTAGATATAAAGCTATTAGAAAGTGTTTCAAAGAACACTGATGATGATTTTTATAGACAAAGAGGGGGTTTAAGCACTATTTTTGCAGGACTATTAATATTTTTAGGTTTAACATACATTGAATTTATATTTTAATTTAAAATATACAGTAGTCGAGTAATTAAAAATAAAGCGTAGTAGTCTTTTTTATTTACATAAGTTTATGTGTCAAAGAACATTTTTAATTGCAATTTTAATATATAAAACAGTTTAATTGTAAAATATACTTCATTTTAACTTGCAATTAAAAATGTAAAATATGCTTTTACATATTATTTGACTTGTTTACAAAAGTTTTGTGTTTTTACATATTATTAAGTAACAATAATAGACAGTTCAAATAATATGTAAAAACACAAAAATTTTGTATAAAGTCATATAAAAATATAATAATAATTTTACTGTAGCATTTAAATTGTAATTTTTTCTCATTGTTAATATTTGTGCTATATAAATTGCTTGTTTTGTTTAAAAGCTTACTGTTTAGTATAAAATTAAATAAAATTTTTTATCTTTTAAATATATTTGAGAATCTAAAATAGGTGTTTTGTTACATCTCCGATATAAAACAAATCATTTTGTAGTTAATAAGAATATTTTAAGAATTTACTAACAAATTTCTTTACTTAGGAAAATGTCCCAATTATTTTTAAATCTACCAGACAGATTTAAAATTTACAGTTTCAAATCCAATTCTAAAAACACACCCTAAAATGGATTTTATAAATTTAGATTATAAAAAATCAATATTGGTTTCACATTTTAAATCATTAGGGTTTCAAATCCATGATGGTATAAAATACGGTATTGATTTTTTATTATACACAGATGATCCAGAAAACGTACATTCAAAATATGGTGTATTAATAGAAAACGGTCATTCTTTTTTTGATCTAATGAGTGTACAAAGGGTCTGTCATTCAGTAAAAAAGGATTTGATAATTGTTGTTTTTAGAAATAGCACACAATTTGACCTTTTTAACATTGAAAGATTTTTAACAAATTAAAAAATTATAATTTATATTGCAAGATTTTTAAAATTATAATTTATATTGCAAGACTTTTTAAAATTATAATTTATATTGCAAGACTTTTTAAAATTATAATTTATATTGCAAGATTTTTAAAATTATAATTTAACATTGCAAGACTTTTTAAAATTATAATTTAACGCTTTTTATTTTAACTCGTCTCTGGTGTATCTTTTTTTACTGCATTTGCTGCTGCTGTTTCCACTTGTGCAACTTTTTCTTCAGCCCAATTTGAGAAATATGTGAATGAAACAAAATATAATCCAACAAATACAAATATAAGCGCACTTAGACCATAATGTAATACTTTTTTCCATATACTTTCTTGTACTCCGTGCAAACCTTCAAATATATTTATTAATGTAGTCATTTGTAAAATTGATAATATTGAAATAGTAACTGTAAATATTTTCCCAAAACAAAATTGAGCTTTTTCTGTTCCACTCACAAGTATAACTAATATAAAGTATAAAACGGCACCTATTATAAGTATTTGCAAAGTACTAGTCAATTTTAGTACTATTGCAGATATATAAACAATTCCTAAGGCATTAATCATAGACATAAAAATTTTTAAAAATCTATCATTTACACTTAAAATGGCACATATTGGTGATGAAATTAAGGCAGATAACCAAGAAACAGATGGGAACCAATTATGAGCGATAGAATTTAAAACAATGTCTATACCAAAAAACAATCCTTGTAAAATAAAAGCTTGTTTTTGTAAACCTATAAAAAAGCTCTTGCGTAACATCATAAAGAAAACGTACATGCCTAAAAGCACACTGTAAATTATACGAGCAAGCAAACCTGACGAAGTACAAGATGGGAGAGCAAATGCTATAGTTTGACTGACTACTGGTGTTGTCGTCGTTGCTTTAATAAATCTAATGAGTATAAAATAATAAAGATACTTTTTTAAAATGAATATTGATTTTTTCATAAGACGTAATGTTGTGCTTTCTTAAATATTTAAAGGAGAAAACTGATAAATAAAATTTTATTGAAAAATATAGATGAGATCATTTTAATATTAAGACTTTCTATAACATAGAAATATATTTTTGTATTGAAATATTTTAACATACTAAAGTTTACTCTTACCTTCCAAATAATATCGATTATAAGTAAATTTAAATAAACAGAGTGATTATTAAATTTTAGTAGTTAATAGGAAAAGTTAAATTAAAAAATAATCTATAAGTACTTTAATTATTTTTATTGCTAAGAATATTTTGATCTTTAAACTTACTTATATTAAAAAACATAATATGTTCAAAAACTGAAAAAGTTTTGACTCTTCGAAACTTACACAAAGTATGTAATTCAATTTATAAAACCATTAGTGAAATGTTTAATAGGTGTTTATTGATAGGAATATTTCAATACCCAATTAAAATTAAAGGAGTTTATTTTTTATACGTTGGATTTAAACACTTAAATGTACACTGGTGAAAATTAATATTTAGAAATACTATACTTATTTATAGAATTGAAAGTTTTGGAATATTAATTAAACAAAATTTGTATTTTACATTATAAATTAAAATTGTTGTCTCCCTTTTTATAAATTTAAATTTACAAATAACATTAATTTAATATTTCAAAACTTTCAATTCTATAAATAAGTTTAGTATTGATTCTCTCAATAAAACTTTGTCATTTTATAAACCCTTAATGAGTAACAAAGAACTTATTTATTTTACAAAAAAAGAATCTTTTTTTACAGCCATTGGTTTGATTTTTGTAACTACTGCTATTGTAAAAAAAATAAAAAATATCTTTAAATGTGATCTAAATATCATTACAAATGTATTAAAAAATATCTTTACAAAATAATAAAAGTATTATTACATGTGATTTAAAATATCATTACATGTGATTACAAACATCATTACAAATGTAAAAAAAATATCAGTACATGTTTATAAAAAATAACTTGACAACATAATATAAATTGTCTAAAAAATTAAACAAATTATCTTTACAAGTTAATAAAAATATCTTTTGATTTTTAATACCCTCTAATGTCTACTTATATCTACGGAAAACTTACAAAAACAAAATTTTATACACCACATAGAACTTACTCCCATAAAACATCATTCCCTCCACAAATGTTTGTTAATAACTTCTTTCCTTGTAAACTTGATGATTCTAATAACTTGCAAATTTTTTATAATTCGCCCGTTTTTAATAGTTTTTTGACAGTTGAAGAAGAAGAGGTCTATAAAATATTTTCTATAGACAATAAAACGACTATAACTAAATCAAAAATAGAACCAAATATATTATATACATTTTGTGTAATAGAAGAAACGAATTCTATACGTATATGTGAAATTTATAAAGATAATTTATTTTGGGTTGGTAAAAAGACTACTGGTAAATTACAATTGAGCAGTAAAAGATGTGAAGTTGTAACTCCTATTGGTAAAGGTGAATGTAAATTACAAAATAATCATCATAATAAAAATTTATCTGTTCTTTTGTGGAAGATTTGTGACGATAAATTGTATTTTGTAGAGGTTGACAACCCAGTGCGAGAAATTATTAAAGTTGTAGTTGATGAGGTCCGCGATTCATTTTTATTAGTTTCAAATGGAAATATAAAAGGTATGGTATTTATAAATGATTATAAACAGTCAAAAAATACTATAAAAGTTTATGTTAAGGAGGAATTATTGGGTTTTTATATTTTTGAAATTTTATCAGATATATTAATTGGTAGTTATATTGATTCAAAAATTATTAAAAAAACTGATACGAGAATTTTTCTTAAATACCAAGTCTATGATGGATTTATAGATTGTAAAAATGTTGATTTACTACAATTTAAAACTAATAGTAGATTTCTTAAAGGTAAAGTTATTGATTTTAAAGATAATAATTTTGAGTTATCACAAATACAAGGTATTAGTGTTCCATTTGATGTGGTTGTAAGTGAAAGTGAGGAAATTGAAGAGATTGTTGAGTTAAGTAGTACGTTATCAGACTTATTAAATCTAATAAAACAATTAACTGAAAATAAGAGGTATGAAGATGTAACAGAATTATATTATAAACATATTAACACTCTTAATTCTTATGATAAAGATAATTTAAGTCTTGTTTATTGTAATTTTTTACAATTTACAGTTGATGATAAAATTAATTTAATTAAAGAAATCAAGAAAGTATCAACTTTTTGTTCGGAAAAGTTTATTGAAAAAGTTGGAAATGTTTCTGAAGTTTTTGAAGTTATTGAATTCTGTTATAAAAAATCTGGTAGTAAAGATTTATATATTAAATATATTGATATGTGTTACAAGTTAGATAAAAATATTACTGATTATCAATATTTAGATATTCTTATTGATTTTTATTATAAATACGAAGAAATGCCTCGTATTAAAACAGAAAAGGTTGTAGGTAACAATAAACATGGATGGATGGCATATATAAAAAATGAAGAAGAGGATTATAAAAGAGTTTTGTATCGTAGAGTGGTTAATCTTAATTGGAAGGTTAGTGAAATGAAAGAGTGGTATCGACTGTGGATGGAATATGAAAAGAAGCATGATGGAAATTTAGATGAAGTTAGAAGTCGAGCTAAGGAATATGTTGAGAGTGTTAAAAATAAAAACGTTTGACTTGACAAAATAACAATTTATTTTCTCTATAACTAGACATTGATATTAAACAGTTTTAATTTAAATGTTATATTGATCTTTTAATTGTTATTATTTAATAGATGTAAAGTTAAATTGATATTTTAAATGTTATATTAATATTTTTTAAACGTTATATTAAGTTATATTATTTATTAAATTCATTTTTTATAATTTCAGTATCTTCTTCTAATTTTTGTAAAACTGCTTTTTTAATTTCTTTAATTTTGTTTACTTTTTTATGAACATTTTTTATTTGTTCATTTATCTCATTAAATTTCCGTAAAGCTATTTCGATCTGATTTTTTAAATTCTCAAGTATAGAGGAGACATTGATTTCTTTTATAAGATTAATTTCTTCTTTAATAAATTTTGTATCATTTTGTAGTTTATTTTCTATATATTGTTTTATATCTGTATATGATTTTTCAAATTGATTTTGTACAATTTTAATTTGTTTTTGTGTTTTTAAATTTATTTCTTTTTCGATTATTTTCATCAAATCTTTTTTTACCATAAGTTTATGCACTAATATATTTTTTATAGAAATGAAATTAATTTAAAAAGTGATACAAAGTACTTTTTATTACGCCTAATTGCTAAAAAACAAATATTTGATTGTATAAAAAGTTAATTAACGACTTTTTGTAAAAAATTTTATTTCAATATTTTTTATTAGAACTATTGTATATCGTTCAAATAAATAAGATATCTAAATTTAATGCTTTTAGTTAAATCTTACTGGTAATATCTATTTTGTGAAAGTTAAAGAGTTTACTAATATTTTTTATTCATAAAAACAAGATACCAATAAAACTTTTATTTCAATATTTTTTATTAGAAAAATCAAGTCATACAAAATTTAAATCTAAGAAGAGTGAATTAAGAAATCAGAATATAGACAATACTGTTTTAAGTATTATTATTTAAAACAAATATGTTATTATAAGATTTGCATTTATAAAAATACAAGAAGCCTTTTAGACTTTCCATAGTTTTGTATAGAAAATCTAAGGAACGTCGAGTTTGGCTTGTTTAAATGTCTAGTAGAGTTATGAAATGTAGTATGCGTTACGATTTAAAAGTGAAAAGTTTTTATTTGTTTTAGTACACAAATTTTAAATAGTACTAATTTTATAAGCACAAATATTGAAGAATCTAAAATTGTTAAGTAGACATGTAAAAAATTAAAACACTTTTGGCTAACAGATTTTTGGGTTAATTCAGGATGATAGTTACAACATAAAAAGCTTTTGTCATAGATTATAACTTGTAGTAGTAATTTGTGATGATATAAAGATCATCTTACAAATATCTAAAAGGACTTAATCCAAATTATAAACATTTATTTAAGCAGTACTAAGAAGTATATTCACACAATATTTAGTACATATTGAATATTTAATAATTCAAATGTATTAAGTACTTAAAACTTATATTTTTTCATTTACAGTTCTATATATTGAATACCTTGCCAGTAAGCTAGACAAAAAACTGATTACTTTAGTATAGAAAAAGAAGCCACACAATAGATTAATTTTTATACTTCACAATCCTGTTTAATGCTACTATTAAACAAAAATAAATTATATTCATTTTTAGTACAACGTTTTATGAATTAAATATCAAAATCTAGATTTGTAAAATTTTTATATTATTTTTCTAAGATTTTAAAATTCGTTTTTTGGGGGCAAAAAATAAAAATTTTCACGATACGATGTCTTTTGATGCAACTGTTACTCAAAAAACACTTTTCTGTTTACTTTTTATATTTCATTGTTTTTTAGCACAAAAATAATAAATTAATTTTTAATTTATTTCAATATAAATTTTCGAAATTAGTTTTACCCATAAATGAAGTTTCTCTTTTTTCCAAATAAGTATCATATCAGCTTCTTTGAGTATTCAGAATAATAGTATACTATCTGATACTTATAATATGACACCTTTTTTGGGTGCTAATGACAGTTACGTTTTTACACCCGACAATGTTTTACCAAATTTAAGTAGAAAAGAGAATTTTGTAACAGAGCACTCTTCAGGAAAACGAAAGGTTAGGAGAAATGCTAAAAGTTCAAGAAAAGTATCTGGTAAACAACATTTCGATGATAATTTACTAAAGAAGTTAACTGTTGATATTTTTAATAAAATTTCGGCAATTAAAAATATAAAGTCATTACTTGAAAAAACTAATAATTTAAAAAAGTTTTTATATTGATAAATATTTTAGGAATGTTCAAGATCTTATTAAGTATGGGAAGATTGAAAAATCAGATGACCCGTTATATAATAAAAATTCAGATGACCCGCTATCGATTTTTTTTGAATCTCTTGCAAAGGAAACATACCATCTATTGGTTTTAGTGGTCGATTTGAGTAGCGCAGATAAAGAAGAAGATAAGAATATATTAAAAGAAGAGTTATTAAATACTTTAGATGTTAAATTTAAAGATGAAGGAAGTTTGGAGGTTACACAATTTTTTGATGAAGAAAAACTTGTTGAATTTTTAGAAAATTTAACTTTTCATCATCCAAACATTAATAGCGTTTCCAAGATTACTAAACTTCTTGCGGAATTTACATCAAAAATAAGTTCGAAAGACGAAAAAAAGAATTTAACTTCAACAAGCGAAAGTATTTTTTACAGAAAGCTAGTTTTTAATACTAATACTACGGAAATAGCATCTGAGTCAATGACAACAGAAACCCCAGCTACTTTAAACTTTAAACCGTATAAAAATGATACAATAAAAGGTAAGACATTTGAAAGTATGACTTGGGGTAACTTTGTTCTTCAAGTTGCTGTTGTACTTTTGATAATATTGGGTATTTTCTTGTGTTGTGTTAAATTCGTGTGTGGAATTCCAGAACACTGGATTTTAGAAAGTTACAGACTTTGATACTGGAAAAGGTACAGTCCTAGGTACGGGTATTAAATACTTAATTTTTCTACTTATTTTTTAATAATATATCTCTTAAATACTTACTAAATCTCATGATACAAAATGACTATATACTTTAAACTTAAGTTATCTTAGTACTGATAATTATAGGTGAATTAAATTTTTAAAAATTTTTATTATTTTTTAATTGAAGTCATATAAAGATCAATTTTAACCAAAACATATATTTACAAACACTTAACCACACAGAATTATCTTTTTACAATGTTTGTAACAGCACCTTATTATGTTGGATTGATTTTATATTATAAAGTGCCAATGCAAATCAAAGTTTAACACGTTAAAATAAATATTTGAGACTGTTTAGTTTATAAAATAAAGTAATAAGTAATACATCAAATTTTATTCTGTAAAAATTATTCTACTCAATATGAAAATAGATTTTTCTACGTTATTTTGTTATATAGTAGTAAAAACAAATACGTATAGAAATCATACCAATTACGTTTTTAATAAAAATAATATATGATAAAATTATTGAATAATTGTCACGTGAAAATCGCTTTTGGGTAGTATAAATTTATTAAATATACTTAATAACTAGTTTGTCGTAGATATAAAATCTCTATATTTTGTTAGATCATCAAATTTATTAAATATTCTTACACTTAAGATTGTGAACAATCTACTTAAAGTATAAAATATTAATTTTTATATGAAAGTAGATATCTTTGTCAACTATAATAAAATAGATATAAGTAATAATTTAATCAATATAGGACAAATTTTAATACAATGCCTTAGTGATGTCCTTTAAACTGATATTATGCTATAATAATTTAAAAAGCAGCACTTACTAGTTATTTTAAGTACCAAATTAATATCAAAAACTTTTGATACTTTAAAAATCATAATTATATACCTGTATAATAAATTGGAAGTGTAAAAAATTTAGTTATTTTATTGCGTCGTAATCAATTAAAATACCTTTGAGTGAAAAATATATTTTTACTGAATTAAATACCAAAAAAATAGGAATTTATTGTTGCAATTTAATTTCACTCTTGTTAATTAATACATCTCGCATATTTATAACATGTTTACCACAGGGTTTTTTAGAAAAACATTACAAAGTAGATAAATCAATAATGAAATGTAAAAATAACAAAAAAATAGAAATTTTTGAATTTGTTCAAAAATTTTGGGTTAGTTCACTAAAATTATATTTGTAATACAGTCTCAGTTTTATATTCATATAATTTTTCTTAATATTAAAATTTTTATAAACATATCTTGTTTTTTTTACATTAAAATTTGTATAATCTTTCATTTAAGAATCTAATATATTCAAAAGCTGTAGATAAATAGTGTATTAATTTTTTTGTAATAACACTAACAAAATAGATAAATTTTTAACTTTTTTGATTAAATTTTAAATATTGAACAGAATATTATCTTTAACTAGCATAGCTACCCGTTCTAAGAACGGGATTAAGTATAATAACAGACAACTTTATGTCTAAATCATTAAAGCTTTTTTTTCAAACTTTACTAATCTCATTATTAATTGCAAAAAACGGCATAGCTTCTGTAAGCAAACGCCCCCTCGCATCATCTAGCCTCCTACCCCCATAAATTTTGATGCAAAAAACGGCATGGCTTTTGTAAGCAAACGCCCCCTCGCATCATCTAGCCTCCTACCCCCATAAATTACATGGCAGTCCTATTAGCAACTGCCATATCAATTAATATCCCGCCGCCTTAGGATGTTTGGTAGCTCTATATAAGCAACTACCCTTTGTTATTATATTGCCGACCTTTATTGACCTGGAGAAGTTCCTGATAGACAATATTCTTGGTTCGATTTCCTGACTCTTCGGATAAAAATATTTTCAGATTCTCAGGGTTTTTGATCCTTGATATCGCAACATATAACTGTCCATGTGCAAATACAGGTTCAGGAAGATAAACACCGACATTGTCAAATGACTGTCCCTGCGACTTATGAATGGTCATAGCGTATGACACAATCACAGGAAATTGCCTTCTTTTAAGTACGAAGGGCAATAACGTGTCGCTAGGTTGCATGTCGATCCTTGGTATGGCCGCCACATAACCCGCCTTTTTTCCAGTTATAATCTTTGCCACGATATAATTATCTCTTAATCTGAGAATCTGTAGCCTTGTTCCGTTTAAGAGTCCCCTTCTCGGATCCACATTCCTCAATAACATTATCAGACAACCGACTTTCAGCTTCAAAGTATGCTGAGGCAAGCCAGATGGCTGTTGTTTATTGAGAAAACCTCTGTCGGGAATCTTAAAAGCTCATTGGGATCGTCAGAGACGATCGAGTCTGCACTTTTATAGATGAACTCATCTCAATCTAACATACTAAGAACTTCTGCATTAATAACATTTGCATACTCGTTCTTAGTAGTCAAAATTACTTTGCTAAAGACAAACCCGTCCTTATAATTTTATTTTTTCTGTATATAAAGCTCTCAGTTACTGAGAATATAAACATAAATTTAGTTAAAAATTACAGTTTGAAAACATTTATAAATAACATCTCAAGATTAGCTAAATTAATTAATCATAAATTATGAACCTACATGCAAATATAATTTATGATTGCATATAAACAAATCAACCCCAATTGTAAAAACATCATTGAAATCTTAATATTAGTATGATTTAAAGAATCAGAGACATTTTTATTTTTTTACATCTAGATTTTAAATTAAAAAAAATGGAGATTAAGTTTAAAACACTTTTTTTATCTTTGTAACATTTAAATTATAATTTTTTTTTGTTTTGTTTCTGATTATTCTCATCAAATCTTTTTTTATCATAAGTTTATGCATTAAAATATTTTTTATAGAAATGAAATTAATTTAAAAAGTGATACAAAATACTTTTTATTACGCCTAATTGGTAAAAACAAATATTTGATTGTATAAAAAGTTAATCAACGACTTTTAGTAAAAAATTTTATTTTAATATTTTTTATTAGAAAAATCAAGTCATACAAAATTTAAATCTAAGAAGAATGAATTAAGAAATCAGAATATAGACAATATTGTTTTAAGTATTATTATTAAAAACAAATATGTTATTATAAGATTTGCATTTATAAAAATACAAGAAGCCTTTTAGACTTTCCATAGTTTTGTATAGAAAATTTGAGTATAGTCGAGTTTGGCTTGTTTAAATGTCTAGTAGAGTTATGAAATGTAGTATGTTACGATTTAAAAGTGAAAAGTTTTTATTTGTTTTAGTACACAAATTTTAAATAGTACTAATTTTATAAGCACAAATATTGAAGAATCTAAAATTGTTAAGTAGACATGTAAAAAATAAAAACAATTTTGGCTAACAGACTTTCTGGTTAATTCAGGATGATAGTTACAACATAAAAAGCTTTTGTCATAGATTATAACTTGTAGTAGTAATTTGTGATGATATAAAGATCATCTTACAAATATCTAAAAGGACTTAATCCAAATTATAAACATTTATTTAAGCAGTACTAAGAAGTATATTCACACAATATTTAGTACATATTAAATATTTAATAATTCAAATGTATTAAGTACTTAAAACTTATATTTTTTCATTTACAGTTCTATATATTGAATACCTTGCCAGTAAGCTAGACAAAAAACTGATTACTTTGGTATAGAAAAAGAAGCCACACAATAGATTAATTTTAATACTTCACAATCCTGTTTAATGCTACTATTAAACAAAAATAAATTATTATCATTCTTTCAATAATGTTTATAAATTAAATATGAAAATCTAGATTTGTAAAGTTTTTAATTAATTTTTCTAAGATTTCAAAAGTAGTTTTTTTTGGAGGCAAAAACTAAAAATTTTCACGATGCGATGTTTTTTGATGGTACTATTTCTTAAAAGTTATAAAAATTGTTTAGTTTTTTTGATAATTTAATAAGACATTTAAACTTTACAGAAATATATATACTAATTCAATTTTTAATTTATTTCAATATAAATTTTCGAAATTAGTTTTACCCATAAATGAAGTTTCTCTTTTTCCAAATAAGTGTCATATCAGCTGCTTTGAGTATTCAAAATAGTAGTGTACTACCTCATACTTATAATATGACTTTTTCATTGGGTGCTAATAACAGTTACGTTTTTACACCCGACAATATTTTACCAAATTTAAGTAGAAAAGAAAATTTTGTAACAGAACACTCTAGTACAAAACGAAAAGTTAGGAGAAATGCTGATGATTTAACAATTTCGTCTGATAATCAATGTTTTGCTGTTAATAAAATGTATAATCTTGCAGATCTCGTTTTCTTTAAAGTTTATGCAATTAGTAACATTAAATTACTAATTGAGAAGACTGATGATAAACAATTCTTTAAATTTTATTCACGTAGATTTTCACAAGATATTTATAAATTAATCAATGATGAAAATATTATAGCTTTTAATGAACCTTTATCAAATTTTTTAGATTTACTTGCAAGTAAAACTTTTCAGCTAATTTATTTTGCAGTCGTTTTGGATAGCCAAGTTGAAGAAGAAGATAAAAATAAATTAAAAAAAGAGTTATCAAATATTTTAGATGTTAAATTTAAAGATGAAAAAAGTTTGGAGGTCAAAAATTTTTTTGATAATGACAAACTGATTAATTTTTTAGATTTATTAATTCAGTATGATAAGAATACTAATGGCGAATGTAAGATTACAGAAAAACTTAATGAATTGAAGTTTAATACAATTTCTGAAATTAGTAAACAGGAATCAACTTCTACAAGCGATATTTTTTCTAGCAGTAAACTAGATTTTACGACTAGTACCTTAAAAAATGTCACTAAGTCGCCGACAAATAAAAAAATATTTAAGAAAACGAAACCCCCAGCTACTTTAAACGTTAACCAGTACAAAAATCATCAGAATAAGGAAGATACGTCGGAGAATGAAAGTTTTGATTATAAATGGATAATTTTAGGATCTTTTTCATTTATAACTTTAGCTATTTTTATTATTTTATTATTCGTATATTTATATAAAAAAAACAATGTTACAAATAAATATAGTATATTGTTTATGTCCGCTAAGGAAAACGTTTAGTGGATTAAATAAAAATTTTATTGATACTTTTTTATCTATTTAAATCTTCATGGTACGAAACGACCGTAAATTTGAAACTTAAGACATCTAATTATTAAATGAATAAACTGCAAAAAATTTTTAGTTTTGCAAACTTGAACCTTACAAAACTTCTAATAAACAGTATTTGAGAAATCTCCTTAATATTTTAATTATATTTTATAGTTTTAAGAAAATCAAAATTGTCTAGACAATTAAATCAATACTTAAGATTATATAAGATATTATTGAAGAGATGGTAGCAATTATATAATTACATATGCAAAATTATTATAGAATATCTAATAAACTTTCAACTAGTCAATACTTATTTTATAAAACTGTTGAGAGATTATAATTAAATTTGTGAAAATATTGTAGAGTGTTTGTAAAATAAATATCGCAATATAATTAAAATAACCTAATATTGATTTTTGAGCTATTTTGTTATATAAAAAAAATGATTAAATTAAAATCATACCAATTACGTTATTAATAAAAAAAATATAATGAAATTATTTCATAAATGTCATGTGGAAATCCCTTTTGGGTAGTATAAGTTAAACCTAGAGTATTGTGTTAGATAATAGAATTTATTACATATTCTTTTACTTAAGATTGTGTAAAATCAATTTAAAATATAGAATATAAATTTATATATAAAAGTAAATATCCTTGTCAATTATAACAAAATATATATAAGTAATAATTTGATCAATATAAAACAAATTATAATACAATACCTTAGTGATGTTCTTTAAACTAATATTATGCGATGCTAAATAAAAAAGCAGCACTTAACAGTAATTTTAAGTACTTTCAATATTTTAAAATCATAATTATATACTTTTATAATAAATTTGTAAGTAATAAAAATTTCAGTTATTTTATTACGTCATAATCAATATAAAAAATTTTATGAGAAAAAAACCATTTATAATTAATAAAATTTTAATATAGTTTATATATTACTATTAATTTTCTTTTCTTCTAGCAAGCAAATATCATATTTTTTCAATTTTTTTTTGCGCCAATATTTAAAAGTAATTAAATCACCGATTCCGCCAAATAATACCAAAAATATTCCTAACAACCAATAAAAAAGATTAAAACAAGTAAATTTAGTAGATTTCGACTCTGCGTAACTATAGTCGGAAAATGTATTATTAAAATTTTCATTTAAATTAATTTAACCATTTAGTTCTTCAATTGATTTTAATTTTTCATTTTTTTTTCAGTTACTTTATCTTTTCCATTTTTATATTCATTTAAGTTTTTCTTTATACTGCACGTTTTGTTGGTTTTGCAAGTGTTTAAGTATTTCACAAAGCTATTCAATTTTTTTTGATCAAAAACTTGTATAACTTCTTCATTTTTAATTTTTAAATCAATAGTATCCAAGAATTTTTGAATTAATACTTCAGACTGATTTAAATCGTATGATTTTTCAATAACACTGACAGAATATATCAATTTATAACTTTTTTTACCAATATTTATTAATATTTTAACCACCTTATCGTCTTTATAAATTATATCTTTATCATCCATAAAATCTTGTAAGATACCTTTAAAACTATGTAGATAATAATATGCTTTTTCAGAATTGATCTTATAATCTAATTTTTCGTGGAAACTTGGAAATGATAAAATTCTACTAAAAATTTTTTTTACTAACTTATTATAAAATACCTCGTTGATACAATTCATATCGAAATTTATCTCATTTTTAAAAACTTCTATATCATCATAATGAAAACTTCGTTTTACTAACTTTCTCTGTCTTTTATTAATATGACCTCTGTATTTAATATCACTGTCAATAGAATTATTAACATCTAAAAGTGTTTTATTCGGTAGTATTCGATTTGTTAAAGTATTTGTACTTTCCATTGTTGAGTTATATTGAATTAGTGCTGAAGTTGATATTACTACTAAATTTAAAAATAAAAGCATATTGGGGGAAAAAAAATTTTTAATTTAAATAAAAAAATCAGAAAATGTCAAAATTAATTTTTAATTATTTTCAAAATCAAATGATTAAATTTTGTAATAAAAACTTTCGAACGATATTCTCTAAAATTTTATTTCAATAAGAATTTTAATTTAAATGACAATTTTAAAAAGACGAAGAAAATACAATATTAATTTAAATTTTGATAGAAGTAACATTTGTAATAAAAGTAGGTTTACAGTTTTAATTAAACTTTTATTACTGATATTAGAAATAAAGATATACATATTTATTAAAAACTAAATCGTAAAGTATCAATATTTTTATATTTGAAAGTGTAAACTTGCAATACTCAATATGTAATGAATAATACATTGCTTTTTAAAACTTAAAAAGTGAGTAGAACACTTTATAAATATAAGTTAAATCTAATCTACTATTTAATTGTGTAATGTCTTTATATTTTTTAACTACTTCTTATCAATAAAATTTATATTATCTTTTCTAATGTTACAAAAAATAATGCACTGTCATAAAATTCATTAGTTTAGTTTATGCAATAAAAAATTATATTACATTTAGTTTGTAAATATTAAATTTATAACTTTAAGTTTAAAAAGATATTCTAAATATTGAATAATGTAAAAGTGTTTATTCACGATATGCTTCTTTTTTTGTAATTATTACCAAACTAATAAAAATTCCTATTTGTAATAATAAAGACTTATAATAGTTCAATTTTAATAGTAAAAGTATTATAAGAGAAAATACAAATACGAATTTGTATAAAATGTTAATCTCTGAGTGATAATGGAAAATAGACAGAAAAGTGAAAATGAAAGTGAGAAAAATAGAACCCCAATTTAAAAATTTAAATTTCATATAGGGGTATTATAAAATATCTCATTAGTATTGTATAATAATATCCCAATAGTAATATATAATAATATCCCAATAGTAATATATAATAATATCTCAATAGTATATATAATAATATCACAATAGTAATATATAATCTCATTAGTAGTATAAAATTATCTATTTATAAAATACATTATAATATTAATTTCAGATAGTACCCTTTAAAATAATAATTGTTTCTCCTAATATCTTTCTTATCTTCTTTATTTCTATTTTATATCCTTTTTTCTCTAATTCTTTAATTATTTCCCCTGGTTCATTGGCTTCTATTACTAGTAAATAAAATACTTTACATTTTATCTCCTCTATAAATCTATTAATAACAAGTCTTCCTTTATACCCCNATTTTATCTCCTCTATAAATCTATTAATAACAAGTCTTCCTTTATACCCTCCACCTATTATTGGACAAGTAGAATCTAAAACATAGGGAGGATTAAATATTATAATATCTATTAATTCTTGATTGATACAAGATAATAAATCCATACGTATAAGATTAGATTCTCTATTTTTATTTAGAGCTTTCATATTTAGATCTGTACTTAGAATTATATTTGATCTATGTAAAGATTTAGTAATAACACCTGTACTAGTACCTAAATCAATAATTAGAGAATCTCTTATATTTTCTAATAATAAAACATCTATTAGTGTATAACTATCCTCATCTGGTGAATACCAATCTAAGTCTTCCATTTAAATAGGGTTATAAATTTAATAGAAACATCAATCTTACTTTTATGTATTTTACTTTAATAGATTTATAATTACAAATAATAATATCCTTAACTAAAAATTAATCTAATAATATAAATCAACTTGTAATAGACAACATCTATTTGTAACATACAACATCTACTTGTAATAGACAACATCTATTTGTAATAGGCAACATCTACTTGTAATAGACAATATCTATTTGTATATTTCTAATACACTTATATTACACTTCATTAATATTTCCTCTTTTTTTTATGATTTTCTGATATATTTGTATTGAGTTGTATTTCGTTAATATTTAAAATAACATATTCATTATTAGAAATAACACATACTACCTTATTTTTTAGATTATCAATCATATCTTTTATCTTTACATATTTATTTATAAATACAATGTCTGTAAAAGGTTTATCTTTATTTCTATTAAAATCAGATCTGCAATGGTAAATAGAAAATCTAAGATATTCTAAAAAATTTATATCCGAATTAATTTTAGGTTGACTTTTTAGATAATTACTAGTGTTGTCTATAGAGGGAAACTTTATAGTAAAATTATCAAAATCTCCTATAATATTAAACAAGGCTACTGAATTATCATAGGCTATTTTATTGGTAGGTAGATTTATTACTCTTGAATTATCAATAATAAAATCACTGATCTTTTTAAAATATGATTCATGTTTTTCTAATTTATCTTTTACTATTTTATATAAAGGTATTTCTTTTTTTGTAAGTCTATTAGATGCAGTCTTTAAAAGGTCTTCCCATTCTACTACTGCTGAATTTTTTAATATAAATTTATCAATAGCATATTTGTTAGTTGACAATAGCTCATTGTATAAATGACCATTAAATGGTACAATAATTGACATATCATTATTATTTCTTAATAAATTGTATTTCTGTTTCATTTCATAATATGCTTTTATATATGGAGGATAGTCTTTTTTCATCTCACTACTTATTACATGAAATAATTCATGTAATTCAAAAAAGAGTATTTTATCAAATTTAATTCCATAATGTCTAAAGGAATTTGTATTTTGGTTAAGTGGTACATAAAGATTGTAGTATTTTATGATAATCATAAGGGTAAGCACAATTAATTTTAAATCAATATCAAATAAATCTTGTTTGTAATCATTTATGAATATCAACCTTGTTTGTAATCATTTATGAAAATCAACCTTGTTTGTAATCATTTATGAAAATCAACCTTGTTTGTAATCATTTATGAAAATCAATCTTGTTTATCCAACTTAATCTATTTTTATCAAAATTATTTAAAATCAACCTATCTTATTTCAATATTAATTTAATTTTCAAAACTACATAATTAAACCATTCCTTATTAATTTACTTAGCTTTGTTGTTCTTTTAGTAGTAAACTATCTTTAGTAAGTGTCCTAATAAATTAAATATTTTTGATTGATTTCCTTACTATTCAGTGATAACATTTTTGTTTATGCAAGAATAAAATTTACTCTATTTATAGTTTTTGAATTTGTTTGTTTTTTATTCATGCGATTTTTTTTAAAAAAATATAAAAAGAAAATTTTTTATGACCCCAATGAAAATTGACAATTACCCAGCAGCAAGACCTAAATCTGAAAGCAGTGGTTCTAAGACTTTACAACTGGAGACGAACATGTTTAAGTATACTGGTAAACTTTATACCTTGCATCATTATGATGTAAGGTTTACTCCTGAACTTAATAGAAAGTTTGTTTTTGATACTTTTATGAAGGCATATTCTGAGCATAAAGATGAGTTTCCTGAAATTGCGTATGATGGTATAAATACTCTTGTGTCTACTACCCAATTCCAAAATAAGACCTTAAAATTAGGAAAAGAGAAAATTATTACAATTGACATTGCATATAAAAATTCTTATGATATGAATGATTTAAGTAAAGGACTAGATGTTAGTCAACATATCCAATGTTTAGAAGTTGTAACAAGATATTGGCAGAAATTAAATAGTATTAGTGACAGGCATAGAGTCTTTGATGAAAGATCTGATGGTTCATTAAATTCAGTAATAGAGTTAAGAATAGGATTAGCTCATAATATTAAGTTAACAGCCAGTGGTTTTTATCTAAATGTTGATACAGCTTTTTCAGGTTTTTATAAAAATATGCCTCTTTTGGAAGTTATTCAGTCTTTAATAGCTGAGACAAAAAGACAAGGACAACGATTTGACAGAAGAGATAACACTCAAAATAAAAGAAGAGACGAGTCTGTTGATTTATCACGAGAAAATTTAGGAAGAGATTTTTGGTATAATTTTGAGAAATTTATAAAAAACGTAAAAGTGAAAACAAATCACCGTGAACCAAAACAGAAAGAATTAAGTTTTAAAGCATCAGGAATACTTCAAGAACCTGCTTCTAATTGTAAATTTGAGATGGATGGTAAATCGTATACTGTAGCAGACTATTTTGCTCAAACTTATGGTCCTTTAAAATATCCTAATTTACCAGTAGTAGTAATAAAAAAGAAAGGAATGGAATTGTTCTTTCCTATAGAAGTTTTAGATATTCATGCAGGACAAAGATACCTTAAAAAGTTAGATGAGCAACAGACAGCTACTTTAATAAAATATGCTGCTAAACCCCCAATTGACAGATTTAAAATTATTCAGGATAAAATAAGAGATTTATCAATTTTGAAAAATAAAGAAAACGATTCTTTTGGTGTGGTTTTTGATTCTAATTTTACAAAATGTACTGGTAAATTATTGCAAGCTCCGAAAATATTATTTGGTAAAAATGCTACCATGGACGTAAGAAGAGGAGGATGGAATTTAATGGGGGTTTCTGCTTATAATCCCGTAAAAATAAAAAGTTGTAATGTGTTCTTATTTAGAGAACCTAGAAATGTTGATGTAAGAAGGTGTATATATTCTTTAGTAGATCTTGCTAGAAAATATGGTGTTATTTTTGAAAGCGATCCCCAGATTTGTTATGTTAAAAATGTTGATGAACTTGTCAGACAAGCTAAATCTGAAATTTCTTTAGTAGTTTTACCTGACAAGGGTACATCAAGATATGAAGAAATTAAGAGAAGAACAGAAACTGAGACACGAATGGTAACTCAATGTTTACTTGAAAAAAACTTTGGAAATTTACAAAAGCCACCTTTTGTCGGTAACTTGCTTTTAAAAATTAATTCGAAATTAGGAGGAGAAAATTCAGTAATTTCTAAGACATCAGTAATTTTAAATAAACCTACTTTAGTATTGGGAATTGATGTCAACCATCCTGGTATTGGTGATTTGAATAGTCCAAGTATAGTAGCAATAGTAGGAGGAATGAATAAAAACCTAACATCTTTTAAAACTATAATTAAACAACAAGATAGGAGACATGAAATTGTAGAAAATTTTGATCAAGACATTGTCGTTATGTTAAAATCTTTTTACATGAAATCAAAAACTAAACCAGAACAAATTGTTGTATTTAGAGATGGTGTTGGTGACACAATGTTCCAAGAAGTATTCCATAAGGAAATTATAGCAATTAAAGAAGCTTGTAATAAAATTGAAGCAGGTTATAATCCAAAGATTACTTTTATAGTTGCCCAGAAGAGACATTCTATAAGATTTAACAACCCCGCTGCTAATAATTTCAAAGCAGGTGAAAATGGAAATGTACCTCCTGGTACAGTAGTAGAAGATATTGGTCATCCTACTTTATTCGATTTCTATTTAGTCTCTCATCATGCTTTACAAGGAACAGCAAGGCCTGTTAGATATTTAGTCTTATTAAATGAATCTGGATTTGCATCAGAAGATATTTATGAATTTGTCTATGGAATGTGTCATAATTATGCGAGAGCTACTAAAGCAGTCTCAGTTGTACCACCAATTTATTATGCACATTTAGCAGCTTTTAGAGGTAAAGCTTACCTTGAAAAAGACCATTCTTCCGATAAAATATCTATGAAACAGCATAATCCTGCATTAGATGACAAGTTATTTTACGTTTGAATAAAATGGTTCAGTTAATATTTATATTTTAATATTCTAAATCATACTTTATTATTATAAATTTTATAAATATTGTATATTAAAAAAATCATTTATTATTTTTTATTATATTTATCACTTCCTCAATGTTAACTATGTTTTTTTCATTTGTACTCACATCTATCAAAATAACATTATTTTCTAACCATTCAATTTCCCCAATAACCAAAATATATTTTATTCCTTTTTTCTGACAATATTTCTTGTGCTCTAATAAATTAACCCTCTTATTATAAAATGTCTCTACATTTATTTTATTATTCCATAATTTATTTTGTATTATCATTCTCTCTTCAATAAACAACTTCCCTGATGAACTTATAAAAACATCAACAACAGACTTTGTCTGTTTATTTTTTTCAAGACTAAAAATTCGTGTTATTCCTATAGAAAACCCTACACATGGGACATTACATGTCTTAGAACCTATTAATTTATCATATCGACCTCCTCCTACTACTGATCCAATATCAGATCCAATATATCGGCCTTCTATAATCATTCCTGTATAATAATCTAAACCCCTTGCTAAACTTAAATCTATTATGAGATTATTTGTACAGTCCATTAAATTACAATACTTCCATAATAATAATAATTCATCAACAGATTCTTTACATACTTCGTATATTTTACTATTCACTAAAAAATCTAATATGTCTTTTTTGCCTGACATTTTAATATAATTATTTAAATTCTCTATCTGATCATTTTGTAACCCTTTATTTTTCAATTCTTTATTTATATCTTCTATAGGTAATTTATCTAGTTTATCAATACTAGAAGAAACCGTCATAAATAAATTATCAGGTATATTACATACATTAAAAATACCAAATAAAATACGTTTATCACTAATTCTAATTATATACTCCCCATAATTATAAGACTTTAATAATCTATTAATACAACATATTATTTCAGCATCACTTATCATTGGTAACCCTTCACCTGCTATGTCAAAATCTGCTTGTATAAATTCACGTAACCTACCTTGTTTGACGCTTGGTTGATCACGTCTAAAAACTTTACCAATTTGATATTTTTTTATCTTTTTTAATTTATTCATTGTCATATATCTGGAAAATGGTACTGTTAAATCATATCTTAAAGCACATTCTTCTCCACCATAATCTTTTAAATCATAAATTAATTTTGTATCTTCTCCGTATTTATTTAACAAAATGGATTTTAGTTCAAAAATGGGTGTATCAATTGGTACTGCTCCGTGTAATTGAAAAATACTTTTTGTTTTATCAATTAACATTTGTATTAGTAATGAATCTTCGGGTGATGTATCAGTAGTTCCTTTTGGTGTTTTAAGATCCATATTTTGGGGTATATAAAAAATCGAGCAATGAAATATACAAAAATTGTATTCATAGACCTTTTGCATTAACAAATTATTATTTGGATTTTTTCTTATTTTATAATCAAAGAATAAATTTTGTTTATCATATTTGTGTACCGAAAGATTTATTTCAATAAATATTTTTTGCACTTTTTTCTTATTTATTTAATAATCTATAAACTAATTTAAAGTAAAACTATCACAATTAAATTATGTATCCACTTTTATAATTGTTAAATATAAATATTTGTTTTTACTTTTTTTTCTTCTCTTAATTTATGCAAATTTTAAATTATTTATATTTTATTAATTTGTTTGTAAACCAACAAACTCGAAAAATATAAATAATTTAAAATTTGCATAAATTAAGAAAAACAAAATGTTTCAGAAAGATTTTAATAAAAATCATAATAAACATTATGAGTGATTTTGTACCTTTTCCATACAAAGACTTAAATTTAAATCAATTGTTACAAGAAATTGATCAAGAAGATTGCAATAAGGTAGAATTAATTAGAGAAATTATTTCTACAAAAAAAGATAAAGAAACAACCAAAGAAATTTTATATAAAATCTTAAATAAGAATTTTGATATAGATAGAGATATATTAGAATTATTTTGTATTTTATACCTCCAGAGTATAAATTTTAATTTTGATTTCTTTATTAAAAAGACTAAAATCAATGAGAAACATAACATTCAAATTAACAGTTGTAATGAATGTGAACCTTACGAGATGGATACATTAAAGAAGGTTATATTAGATTATTATGAAGAAAATATTACTATTAGTTATTTAAGAATATTTGTAGTACAATGTTTATTAAATATAGATTCTAAATTATTACCATTTGACATTTTATATTTTATTAAGTATTTAATACAATATGATTCAACTATAATAAGTAGATGGATAAAAAACAAACCTAGTTATATTAATTGGGATATAATTAATATAAAAAATATACATACATTTCCATTTATTGAACTAAAATATAGAAAGAATATACCTTTACTATTTAAAATATCTTGTAATAGTATAAATTACAAGTTTATAGATTTTATTATAAAACAGACAAAGTTTACAGATATTTTTTATAAATTAATAGTAGATTCACATTATATTAATAATTTAGAGTTTACAATATTAATATGTAATTATGTAAGAAATTATTCATATGATATGTATAATTTGTTAATAAAAAATTTAATGATTAAAGATAAGAAAAATTTAAATGTATATTTTGTAAGCAATATACAAAATATTAATGATGACGTAATAGATATATTTTTAATTAATTACAAGTTATTAAAGATGTGTAACAGTAATATTTTAAGTATGTTATTAAGAAATAATAAGATTTATAAATTTATAAAGAATGATAGAATTTGCAAATGTTTTATAAAAAGATTAATTAAACATGAAATCATGAATTTTAATATAATTAGTAGTTATATAAATAATCCTAAAATGATATTATATATTTATAAGAAATTTGATATCCCAAGAGATATTTTTTATAGTCATGTTAATAGATTTTTAAAAGATGTAGTTAATAATTATCGTAGCATAAGTGATAATAATAATGATAGTTTTAATTTTAGTATAATTTCCAATTATTTAGTCGATAATAATAATGATAGTTTAGATTTAAGTATAATTTCAATAGTTTAGTCGATAATAATAGTTGCATTAATATCACAGATAATAATATAATCAATAATAATAGTTGCATTAATATCACATATAATAATATAATCAATAATAATAGTTTAATTAATATTACAAATAATAATATCACAGATAATAATAGTTTAATTAATACCACAAATAATAATACGAATGTCAGTATAATCAATAGTAATAATAACAATGGTTCAATTAGTAATAGTACAAATAATATATGTCATAAAAAGAAGATCAGGTTGATTATAAAACTTTTCTTTATTTATAATAATCCCAATATATCTTCAAAATTAATTTACAAGTTATATTTGATTAATAAGAATATGTTTATAAGATATTTCAATAGATTCATGACTTTTAATACTCTTTATATTAAAATATATAAAATCTTACCATTTATAAAACATGATTTTAGTAAAATACCTAACGATTATTGGGGTAAGGCTGTACGTCACAAAATTAGTAAAAATTATGAAGATTTAATTGACGGATTATATTTTAATAAGTCTTATATTCAATTTTTTAATACTTCAAAGTATTTCACACTTAATATATTTCTAATACAATATGATAAAACAGATACTCAGAATATATTTAGATTAATTAATAAAGACAATATATTTATATTAGGAATAGATAATGGAAAGATGTATTACCAGATAATTAAAGAAGATATTAAAATTTATAAAAATATTATTAGTAATAATAATAATAATATATATATAGAATTATCAGTTAATAATAATAAATTAAATTTATTAATTGATGGTAATAAATATATTATAGATATATTTTATATAGAAGATATATTTATAGGAGAGAGATTTAAAGGAGTGATAACTAAACTATTATATTATGAAGATATTAAATATAAAAAGTCACGTATATTACATTTAGATAAATTAGAGTTATATATTAAGGTAATAAGGTATTTAGAAATGTATTGTACTAGTAAAAGTATAAGAGGGGATGTTTATAAAATCTAAAAAAGTTTATTGGTGGTATAAAAAAACACAAGTAAATTTCTATAATGTTTTAGAAATCAAATAATTAACTATTATTTATGTTTACTAATTTATGTTTAATATATGTTATATATATGTTTAATATATAGTATTATATATATAGATTTAATATATGCTAGATATGGATTTAATATATGTTCACAATGCATCAAAATATAGTATTATATTAAATATATAGTATTATATATTCTATATATATTATTATAATTACATTTATGTTTACAATGCATCAGAATACATTATTAAACATGTTTCATTTAAATAACAAGTACTTAATTCTATTTTAATTCGAAACATGTTTTGTTTTTTACTTGTTACACCGATTAAAAAAAGTATTTAAGAAAAAATATAATTATTTACATGAATTTTAATAATCTCTTAATTTTAATAACTTTTACAATATTCGCTAAAGCATGTGGAAGTACAACACCTGAAAAAAATGAAAATGAAAAACCTGCAGTAGGAGGAGAAGGAAGTACTCATAAAACGGAAGAAGATGATAAAACTAAGACGGGTGAAGATAAAGATAAAACAAAAGAGTAATTAAAGTTTTCATTTTATGTTATTTTTTTTAATATTAAGTATATATATTTGAATTATATACCTTACAGATTAAGTTACTTATAGAATGTAATAGAACTATATTTCATTTACTTATAGAATGTAATGTAACTATATTTCATTTATTTATAGAATGTAATGTAAATATATTTCATTTAGTTATATCTTTACTAGTACCTAATAAACTTATAGTCTACCTATAATACCGATTTATAGTTTATTACTTAAGTCTTATTGAATAAATTTATAGTCTACCTATAATAATATTTTTTAGTAATTAATTTCTACATAGACTTAAATTATCTTATAGTACATTTACAAATCTTAGTACTAAGATTTACAGTATTATTAGCATAAATTCTTTCCTCTTTAATTATTTATAATATTCTTATATAATATTATCTTATAGTACATTTACAAATCTTAATACTAACTTATATACATTTAAGTTTAATTTTGTGACAGATTAAGCATTACTTACTATTACAATAATAGTGTTTTCTGTTCCAATGTATTAATATTACAATTCTTATCTATTTCTTCTTTGCATAAACTAAGAAGTTTTTAAAAATTGCATCACCATTTGTATAATTTTAATATACCATTTGTGATTACCTATGATTCTTTTATATTATATTATATTAATATATTATATTATATATATTATATATATTATATTATATATATATATTATATTATATTATATATATATTATATTTATATTATATTTATATATATTATATTATAAAGTATACTGTTTATTGTAAATTTAATATTATTTCTTCTATCTGTTGATACACTTCTTCTATTCCTAAATTCCCATTTATAGAATGTACTATCCCTTTTTCTTTATAGTAGTCTATTACAGGTTCAGTAATAGAATGATATATTTCTAGTCTCTTTTTTATAATAGACGTATTTGTGTCATCTTCCCTTTGATCATTTCTTCCTTGTATCCTTCTAATACATTCTTCATCACTGGTATTTATAAATAGACATAGTCCTACTTCATCCCCAAGAATCCTAGCTTGTTTTAATGTTCTAGGGTACCCATCTAAAATACAAGTAGATGTCTCTAGCTCATCTTTTACAAGTCTTGTAATACACTCATCAGATACAAAACTACCCGTTTTTAATAGGTTTTGTATTTCTTTGTCTTTTGTGTTTCTTAGAAGATCTCCTGTACTAATGTGTTTAATTTTGAATTTTTTACTTATTTCTTTACTGGCTGTACCTTTTCCACACCCAGGTGGTCCAATGATTAGAAAGTGTGACATGATAAAAAGAAAGGGCTAAAAAATAGGGAAGAGGGTTTAATTTAAAAGGGGATGACATGTATTAATATAATAAATATAAAGTATATATATAGTATATATATAGTTATAATATATAGTTATAATATATAGTTATAATATATAAGGAATATTAGTATTACACATAATATGCATTGAAATATATTAATATACAACATAATATAGTATTACAATAATATGTAAACAATCATATACAACATAATATAGTATTACAATAATATATAAAAAACCATATGCATTACATATATATAGTTACAATATATTATATTACATATTATATTACATAAATATTAATATACACCATATACATTATAATATATATAGTTACAATATAAAATATTACTCATTTTTTTTGTTAGGGGTACAATAAAATTTAAATATTTTTTAGGGGTAATGAAAACACCAAAAAAAAGAGTGACATTAAAAACTCCAAAAAGGAGTACAAAAACCCCTTTTAAATCTCTCGCTCATACAAAAAATATAAAAAATGTTGTAGACAAGAAACATGACCAAAATATCACCGATTTAGAAATAGAAATAAAAAACACAGAAAATGAATTAATAAAATCTCTACAAAAGGAAAATGAAATGTTAAGAAATAGTAATTTATATGTACAATTTTTGGGGTTAGACATGTTTCAGGTGGGAGATAAATATGTTGTAAAATACAAATCTAATAAATTTAATAGATTCTTACATTTTGAACTTATTCCCGAAGATGACATGTTTATTTATGCACTTGTAAAATCTGAGAATATTGAAGATTTGGGGGTACTGGGGGATGAAATAAGTTTTGAAAAGGGACAAGTAGAAAAATTCTTTTATAAGGTTATGGAGATAATGATTTCTGATTAAAATGTAATAATAAAATTATATATTATTTTTACTATTTATTATATATTATTTTTAATATTTATTATATATTGTAATACTATATACTATATTATTAAAATCTAATGCATAAATTGTAATACTATTTATTATATATTGTTTTATATAACTTGTAATACTATTTATTATATATTGTTTATATAACTTGTTTAATATTATATTATATTGTTTAGTACTATCGTAATATTGTTTAATCTATTTACAAGTTGTAATAATAACTTGAATTTATGCATTAGATTTCAATAAATCAATATTATTATATCTAAGAAAGATGTATGTCTTAATTAGAAATTACATCTTTACAAGGTTATCTTGTAATATTCAATTTAGTCTCTATATGTTTTACTGATTTGTAAGATAAGATTTATACTTTTTACTGAAGATATTTCAGAAAAAATAACTTTTATGATTAATATATAAGACTAATATAAAATAATATATAAGACTAAATAATATATAAGACTAATTAAATAATATATAAGATTTATTAAATATGACTCATATAAATAAAAATTAATTGGATATTATATAAAGACTATTAAATAATTTATAAAAACTTATTTATTAATAAATTTACTAAGTTTTGTTAACCAATACTCTCTACTATCTGAATCATCAAATCCAAACAAGTAATTTTCATTCTCTCCCATTAAAGCCAATCTAAAGGGGTGGTTATCTCCACCCATAAAAACTTCATGAATATTATTAAACTTTGTTATATCCCAATTACCTTTACTCTTTTTTGTACCATTAGCTTTATGATACTTTAATAATCCATCTTTAGTTAATAAAAAATATTTCTCGTGCCAAAAACATGCAAAAATACGTCTTCTTTTCCACATGTGTCCTTCAGCTTCTACGTTACTATTTTCTCTTTCTCTTAAAATTTCACTATCTTGATCGAGATCGTGACTAGGAATCCTTAAAGGTACAAAAGATGGACTTTTGGCTTTTATATCACTTTTTTCTTGTTCTGTGAGAGGTAAACTCTTACTGTTGTCAGCTTCTACAGAATGTTCTTCGTTTTGGTTTTCATCTATTGATACTTTTTTATCTTCAGAAGGTTTACCTAAGACTATTCCCGCTGCACCTGCTGTACCGGCAGCAGCAGCACCAGCTGCAATTTCAGCATTTTTCATGTTTAAAGTTTTCTTTTCTTCAACATTTGATTTATTCTCTTCGATGTTGGATTCATTCTCTCCGATGTTGGATTCGTTTTTTGACTTGTTTGCTTCGATGTTGGATTCGTTTTTTGACTCATTAGCAAAACTATTTGCTGATTTATTAATTGACTTATTCTCTTCAATGTTGGATTTATTAATTGATTTATTCTCTTCAATGTTGGATTTATTAATTGATTTATTCTCTTCAACATTGGATTCATTTTTCAAACTATTATTGTTAACGACACCTGCTCCTATTCTATCAACAGTACCATTTGAATGTCTACTCCCTTCATTAGACTTTAATTGATCAGTAGTATCTATAAATCTACTAACACTTTGATCTTCTTTTGGTACTTCTTTTGTTTGACCTTTTTTATCTATAACCATTATACTTTTACGCCTTTTATTAAAACTTTTGTCGCTTTCCATTGGGGATTGTCAAGTAATTTTTTATTTATATACTACTCCTTTTATTAGACCAATAAAGTGATAGTTAAAAAGGATAAAAAATTAATTAAAAAGTTAAATTAATTTTTAAGATATTTAATTTATCGAATTTACAGATTTTTAGTAAGTAGTGAATAATTTAATAGTATTAAGATTGTTTACAACATATTTAATAGTATTAAGATTGTTAGAAACATATTTAATAGTATTAAGATTGTTAGAGAATGACTTTTAAATATTAAGTTTTAAGATAATGATTATATTTGTACTGTTGGTTTTTAAATATTACTGTATAAGAATAATTAAAAACATATTGTTAATATCTTAATTAATATACAATATAAATATTATATGATATATATGAGAAATATATTACAACTAGAATAAAACATATATTTTGTATTTCAAGCAATTTTGTAATGCCTTCTTATATATTATTTTATATAAATCTCCTTGTATATAGTAATAGTATGAATCTCCTTGTATATCGTAGTAGTATGAATCTCTTATATATCATAGTAGTATGAATCTTCTTATATATAATATTATATTTAAAAACTAATGATTATATATTATAACTGTTATATTGACTATATTTTGAAATTACGTTAATTAATATATCACTATAATTGTAATATATACAGTAATTGTTATATTCATATTTACAATATTATTTTTACAAGCAAAGTTTCATCAATTTCATTATCAATTATATTTCTTGTTTATGCATGGTAATTTTTTTAATAAAAATATATAAAAGTATTATTGTGATTAAGAATAGACATTTGTTTATTATTAATTGGCTGTGCTTTTCTTATCGATTGTATTTGTATATAAATAGTTGAATGTCTGAACAACCAAAGAATATTTAAATGTCGATTTTTACAATAATTATTTAATTTGTCATTATAAAATTGTATATTAAAAATTTAAAGATACTGGTATATTTAGTATGATATAAATCCCTATTATATATATATCTAATTCTTAATCATATATATATCTAATTCTTATTATATAAATAATTAAGTCTTATATCCCTATTATATATATCTAATTCTTAATCATATATTTATATCTAATTATTTGTTACCCCTCAACAATACAAATGTCGTTTTTTCTTTTTACAAAAAAAATACCTGACAGGTTACAAAAATTTAAAAAATCAGTTGAAAAAGTTTTATCCCTCACAAATGTACCAGAAAATCTTAATCTAATAACTGATTACATTTCCTATGAACAATCCACATCTTCGTTTTTATGTACAGAATATTTTATTGAGAATGAAATTGCATCTTCATTTTTTTTGATAAAAAATTTTAATATTGAAAATTTTTTAATTAAAATTTTATATATTTTTAATAAACAAAATTTACAAAGATTTTGTATAATGAATACACTGACTAGTAAAATATGTTTAGTGTATTCAGAAAGATTAGTTGTATTTAATATTGAAGCTGATACAATTTATATAAAGTATTTAATTGATAATTTTTCTAAAGATAAAATGTTTAGATATGCTTTATTATTACTTTTTAGTTTACCTTTGTATAATAAGTTTTATAAGTTAAGAATGAGTTATAAAATTATACAGTATATTAATAGTTCATTGGATGTTGAAGCATTTGGTATTTATATGATGTTTCTATTAAAAGAGAAAGAAATGAAAAAGATTTATTCATTACCATCAATTTCTAATAATAATAATGTAAGTAATAGTACTAATAATAATAATATAAGTAATAGTACTAATAATACTAATAATAATATAAGTAATAGTACTAATAATACTAATAATACTAATAATACTAATAATACTAATAATACTAATAATACTAATAATACTAATAATACTAATAATACTAATAATACTAATAATACTAATAATAATAATATAAGTAATAGTACTAATAATAATAATGCATTACCAATTTCTAATTATAATTCATTACCACCAATTTCTAATAAAAGTTATATTAATTTTCAAGATATAAAACCAATTATAAAAAACTCGGATTACAAATTATTAGATCTAAAAGATAAACCAATATCTTATTACAAATCTATTTTACCTCTCAATATTCTTACTGAGATAACCTTACAAATAGTAGAAGAATTTATAAAAATTTTTAATGGTACAAATGAACATATAGAATTATTATTGTACCTAATAACAGACTATTCTTCATATATAGGCAAATATATGGGAGGAAATAGTAAAGATATTGGATGGAACATATTAGAAATTTATAAAATAATTCTCACTAATAAAAAATTAGTATGTAATCCTACCAGTCATTTACCATACAAAACAGAAGGAAACTTTGTAGAAAAACTTATTAACTTTGAGGTAAAGAATAGAGAAATATATTTTTTTATCTTTTTTGTTAACAGGGAGATTTTTTTTACAAGTTTTTAGAAATACATAGACTTATGAAAGATGATGAATATTTCTATGGGACAATTTATAACCTAATAAATGATATACAATAAACCATTAATATTGTATATAGTACTATTATTATTATTATATTTTAGTACTATAATTTTATTTGAGTATTAAAAGTTATAATCATATTAATAGTTACATAAAATAAATATTCACATACGTTTAATATTAACATAATATAAATATATACATACGTTAAAAATTTACATAATATAAATATTCACATACCCTTATTTCTTATTATGTTTACAAATACTCCCAGTTATGAAATACTAAAAAACTTTATTTCTAATATAAAAAAATCTATAAAATATGATAAACAAGAAATAAATCATTCTTTTATAGAAATCCTAGACAATATAGATAATATTATCAATACTACTCCATTATCAGTAGAAAGGGGTAGATACGCTAATCCAAATGCCAAAGAGGTTTTTTTAAAAATTTCTAATACTTTCACTTGTCAATATTTAATTAACTCATTTGGGAATTGTAAAAGATTAGACTACGGAACAGGTCATGAATTGTATTTTCTCTGTTTCTGTTATATAGAATATTGTAAAGATAAATTAAAAATTAATGAAATTTATGAAGTTTTTAAAAGATATTGGGAGGTTAGTAGAAATTTTATTAATAAGTTTAATTTAGAACCTGCTGGGTCTAAAGGGGTTTGGTCTTTGGATGATTACCAACTGCTTCCTTTTGTTTTTGGTAAAATTAAAAAAATAACAAGGATTGATGAAGATTTGTATGATAGGGAAGTATTAAAAAGACATGTAGTGACTAAAAGTTTTATATATAGCGAATATTTACCAGATGGCAATAAATAATTTATATATATTAATAATATAGTATATATCAATATATTTAAATATAGTATATATTAAATATAAAAGTATATATCAATATAGTAATATAAATCCAATATGCATTTAATATAATAATTTAATATAAAAAGTATAAATCCAATATGCATTTAATATAGAAAGTATAAATCCAATATACATTTAATATAGTAATATAAATCCAATATGCATTTAATATAAATGTAATAATTTATTTAGAAATCAGCATCAAGTGAAAATGAATCATTCCCATTTTCAATACCAACAAATGCTTTTTGATATTGTGACTCTCTCTTATCAAAGAAATTAGTTTTACCAACCAAACTGATATTTTCCATAAAATCAAATGGATTATTTGTATTGTAATATTTTTCAAGACCAAGGTTAATTAAAAGTCTATCAGCTACAAATTCAATATATTCACACATTAGTTTACAATTCATTCCTATTAAATTAACAGGTAAACTTTCACTTAAAAACTCTTTTTCTATAGCTACTGCTTCTTTTACTATATCTAATATATAAGGAGACTTATTTACTAAATACTTGTTAAGCAAACACGCAAAATCACAATGTAATCCCTCGTCCCTGGAAATTAATTCATTAGAAAATGTTAACCCTGGCATTAGGCCTCTATTCTTTAACCAGAAAATACTGGCAAATGCTCCTGAAAAGAATATTCCCTCTACACAAGCAAAAGCTACAACACGTGTTGCAAATGAACTGTTTTTGTCTTTAATCCACTTTAAAGCCCATTCAGCTTTTTTCTGAATACAAGGAATAGTACTTATAGCATTAAATAAATGTGTTTTCTCGTCTTGATCAGTAATATAAGCATCTATAAGTAAAGAATACATTTCACTATGAATATTTTCTATAGCAACTTGAATCCATAAAAACATTTGGCTTCTAAAATTGTCACTTCAGTTATAAATCTTTCTACAAGATTGGCATTTACAATCCCATCAGAAGCTGCAAAAAATGCAAGAATGTTAGAAATGAAATATCTTTCATTTTTATTTAAAGACAACCAGTCATTTCTATCAGCTGTTAAGTCAACTTCTTCTACTGTCCAAAATGAACTTTCTGCTTTTTTATACATTTGCCATATGTCATGATATTTAATAGGAAAGAGAACAAAACGTTCTTCATTTGGGTCTAAAAGGGGTTCTAATTCCTCTTTATAAGTATTGTTATTATTATTTTTATTATTATCTTTATTATTATCTTTGCAAGAATTATAACTATTATTATCTTTATAAGTACTATAACTATCGCTATTGTTTTCTTTATTATAATCGCTATTGTGTTCTTTATTATAATCGCTATTGTGTTCTTTATTATTGTCTTTATTATTGTCTATTTTCATATGGGGGTGCATAAAAAATTTCTTTTATAGATTTTTTATTGAAAATAGGCGGGAAAAATTTAAAAACTATTTCGTATATTTCCATATAACAAATTTATTAATGTTTTGTTAATTTGACATGTAAAAAAATGATTTGTTTTTTTTGTATTTAAATAAATTTTTAAAATCTTAGCATAAACAAAAAATATTGGATATCAATTAAATCATATTGTATATTAATGAGAAGATTTAAAAAGTAAAAAGTTGATTAGAAACTATCAACATGTGCAATTGAAGCATATCACAACAATCTAAATATAAAAAATATATTGTATAATATATTTGTGTATATCTTGTATAATATATTTGTTTATATCTTGTATAATATTAGTATTATATATTTGTGAACAATTTACAACTGTGAAAATATTAAATTTATTTTTTCTAAACATTATAAAATACACTTAATACATAAACTTGTAAATGACTTTAACTAATTGATATTTTACAATTATTGTAGAAATTACACCGCTAATATTCAGTCATTATTTTAATTGCTAAGCTATCGGTGCTTAAAAAAAATATACGCATATTTTTGTACACGTTTACGATGAAAAAAACACTTTTATTTAAATGGACTTAAAGAGCAGAGATCTCGCGTAGTTTTTTTTCTATATTATCTAAATTAATTTCTAAAAATGCAATATTATTTTTCGTAACTAATGTGTTTCTTATAATCCTAATAATATCATTGAAAGGTACTTCATCAATAATATTAAATGGCTTAAATATATTATTTTCAATTCCACATTTATTAAAATGCTGAAATTCATACGACAACAATCTTTCTAAAACAAAAAGTGAATTGTCAATTAATCTCAATAGTCGAAAAATTAATTGACTGACGTCTGCTTTACAAAATTTGCTGACATCTTTTAAAAAAAAATCAAGTGATATAAAAATTTCATTAATAATTTTTTTAGACCTATAAATTTTATGTTCATATAATGTTTTGCAATTTTGTAATTTTATATCTTCTTGTACTCTCTCCTTTGTAAACATATTTTCAATATCATATTTTATTTCCAAACTGATTTTGATTTTATTGATATAATGTCATAAAAATTGATCCAATCATCTATTGAATGTATTTCATTTATTTTACTGCGATTGATTGGATTATAGTGAGATTGGTAATAAGCCAATGCTGCATTTGTGTAAACTGGTGTTACATCTAATGGAGGTAAGTAATATTGAACATCCGAATTTTCCAAAATAGTATTTTGCGGTTCAACAAGATTATAATCCCATATCAAAGAATCATTATTATCATTAAGAGAACATTCTCTTGTATTCGCTACAGGTTGATGAGATTTTTCTACATTTTCGGTTGTAAAACGTAGGAATTAAACAATATAAAAAAACTTATCATAAGGGTGATAAAAAATAACAATTTGTCTTGTAAAAGTTGCTTAATACCAAATTTTGGCATTATTTATATTTCAAAAAACATCTGGTGAATAACAAAGCTATTGAAAAAAAAGTAAAAATTTATCGTTTACTGTTTGCTATAAATAAATGAGAAGAATTTTCTAAGTCATAATGACGTAATTATGTGCATAAAAAATATATTTTTATTAGCTACAAGTAGATTCGGGTTTTATACTAAAAAAAATAGAGGGTTTGTAGAATATTATAAAAATTTAATGAGAATAAGAAAGTTTAGTGATCGGGATGCTGGCCTAGTGCTCAAGAGTCTTGGGTTCGAATCCCAGCGGTGCCGAATTGTTTGTACAAAAAAATGCAAGCATTGACAATACAAATGTCAATAAATAATTGCCGGTAAAGTCGTATCTTAAGCGTCGACTAAGGGTTGTAAATGTCCTATAAGGTAGAAGGAGGCATACTTCCTTGTAGGTTAATACTATAATTGCCGTAGTTGAGGTAGAGTAGGTCATATAGTAAGTAATTACATACGAAGAACCACCTTGAATAGATAAAAGCTCTAGCATTTTCGCGTGGGGTGGTGAAAGTCCACCAAGGTCATAAGGCTCATATCGCTTATCCCGACCACAAGTCACAGTGAAACCCTGGTCTGATAGAGCATACTCTATCAGTTGTCGGCCCTGTAAATTATACTTACTAGGGTAGAAACTATTCTCCTATGTAGCAAGGCTCTAGTGGTATGCTGGTGCTCAATAATGCGCAAAGTTGAGATTGAGGAAAAGGGGGTTTTCTTAGTTAAAGAACTAATAAGTATTGTAAAAAACAACTGAGAGTAGTGACGATGAAATAAAGTAAAAACGTAGTATGCTTTTATACAATCTTTGAAATTTCTTTAATAAGAATTGTTCAATTAACTACTAATTTTTTTATAAATTAATTTTCTATGTACTTTTTAAATATTGATAAAAAATTTGTTAGCGTGTTTTAAATTGCAAACATTTTATTAAACTGAGTAAACATAATATTTTCAAAAAGATGAGATTTGTCTAGTTTATAGAGATCTTGAAGATTTCTTTGTATTCATAATAACATTTCGCCTTCATTTATTTTTTAATAAATGTTTTTGCTAACACCTTTCAATTTAAGTTTCCAATAGATAGTTTTTTATATTAAGTTCATCCACATCTTTTTTAATTTCACTACATCAAATAATATTGACATTTAAAAATTGCTAGATAAATACTAATTTAGTAAAAAAACAAAAACAAATGAATTTTTTATTTTTTATATATTACAAATGGTATTTTTACGTTTACTTGCAATTTTCGTGTTATCCAGTCTAAAAATTTTAAACCTTGATCAGAGAATAAGAGTTTCTAAATTGTACAAATATTGTCACGAATTAGCGTACTGAAGTTAGTGCTATTTGTAAAAAGTTTATTCAAGTTTGTAACCGGGATTAGTCGTACCATATTAATGCACTGTTACAACATAAAATGTTTTACTTTATCTATATTACATTTTTATAAGGCGTTTTTTTGATTTGGCGTGAATTGTTAATTTAGAAATTTTAATCAATTACAAAATATTGCGCTTTTGTTACGATAAAGTACAACAATTTTGTTTTTACTAAGCTAATGTTATACTCAAAATATTTTATATATATTCTCTGTAAAACATTTTAGATTATACATTATTATACAATTAAACAAATACATTAGAGTCCTAAATAAACGTGTAGAAATCTAGAAAATAACTTTTTAAAAGCTTACATTATATTGATTTATTAGTACAAAAATTTTAGTTATATTAATTTTCTAGTACAAAAAAATTTTTACTAGAAAAAGCATTAATTTTTTGACATATTAATCTTAATCATGTCTATTTGCAAAATTTACTTTAACAATTTGATAAAAAATACGATAAAATTAATATTTATTGTAAAAAATTTAAAGCAATATAAATATTTTGAATAGTGTCATTTAAGTGGTCACACAAATTTTGAAAACGAACTTCTTCTATAAGTACTACTTCTTTTTCCACTTTTGCCACAATTTTAATTTCTTTAATAAATTCCTTCAAAGGTATCTTATTTAATAAAAAATATAGATCATTATATAACCTTTCAGCACAAAGACCATCTAAGTACTTTGATCTATACGATAGACCTTCATCGAGGAAAAAAATGGTATTTTTAATTAAAATCAAAATTTGATTGATTTCTTTTATAGCATCAGTTTGAAAAATGGTTTTTTTAACGTTATCTGCAATTAAGTCAATTAGTACAAAGGATTTTATTATAAGAAATTCATAGTTGTAAATCTCATAATCATCTAAACTATAGGGACTCAAAGTTTTGTTATTATATTCTTTAATCTTATCTCTAAAGATTTCTCCAGTCTCATAAAACTTTTCTACAGCTTGAATAAAGTCACAGATATTACGATAATGACAATCAATCATATCATTTGATGGATTTAATATATCTTCAAATTTTAAAGTTTTATTCCAATATAAAGAATTATAGTAAGATAGAAAATAAGCCAATCTTGTATTTGAATTTATTGATTTTATCTGTAGTATTTTTTGGTAATATTGTAAAGGCGAGTCTTGCAAAATAGTAATTTGCGATTGAGGATCTTCACGGCTCCATATTCTAGAAAGAAGATCATCATCAAGAGAATATTCTTTTGTCGAAACGTTTTCATTCGCTTTAAAATGATAAGATTTTTCTAAATCTTCAGTTGTATAAACGTAGGAATTAAGCAATATAAAAAAACTTATCATAAGGGTAATAAAAAAATAAAAAATTTTAAATTTTAAAATTTTTTTTACCCATTAAGTAGGTAAATTTTGAAAATTTACAATAGCGAAAACAAGCATTTTGTATTTCTTAACATTAATTGTCAATTTAAAAAAACAGTTATTACAAGTATTAATTATTATTTAGATTTAAAAAAATTTAATTTCGTTTTTTAGTGAATAGATTTGCCAGTCATTCTATTTAAAAAACAATTTGAAGTGTTAAAATTCTTTAGATTGAGAATTTTAGTAGATTTAATATCAGAAATAAGAAATTGATAAAAAATGATTCAAATTTTTACATAAGAGAAGTAGAAAGCTATTTTAGAGTTTCTTACAATCGTAATTTTTCATAGGAGATTTCTTTCTTGCTTAAAATTGCAATATGTTGCTCCTGGTCTTGTGAAAAACATACTGACAGATTATTGATTAGTAATTTAATATTTCTTGTGTTGTAATTTGTTGATACTGGTAAAATACATAATAAGTCATCATATGAATTTAATATTTTTTATGTTATAATTTGTTAATTACTCTGGTAAAATACATAATAAGTCATCATTTAAATTTGCCTTTAAGACAGTTAATATTTATCTAGTCATCAGCCTAATATAAATAATTTTTAAGCTTTGATAATCAAGGGGAATTTGTCGACTCAATATGATTAATATTATATCTTTTGACAAAGTATGTAAATAAAATATTAATATACAGACTACATTTACTTAACAACATTATTGAAAGAGTTATTTAATTATAACAAAGCATTTAGTGTGTATGATTTGTACAATACTCTTTTTACTAAAAAAACATTTTCTTTATAAAATTTTTATAGCACTTACATTTAAAAACCCATTTAGTCAAATTTTATGACAACAGTAATACACTTTTTAAATTTGTATTACAATATCTTTTAAGAGTACGTGATAGTAAAATTTTTAAGATCAAATAAAATTAAAGAGCTACCTACTTGTATTATTTCAATTAAACAGAAAAGAACTTGTAAAGTTATAGGGACCTTATAAAGCTATAGAATATTACAAAATAAGATCTTTACATCGACTTAATACAGTCATTGTAGAACTTTGAAATGAGTTTTATCAACCAAATGCAGGGTAAAAATTAGTATCACGAATCTTTTTATTATAATACACATTTGAAAATTTTTATAATTAGCAAGTATATTTCTGTTTGTCGCTTAGGAATATTTTTATATAAAATCAAATTTTAATTGTAAGGAAAATTTAAATTTTTTTATAAACAAATCAAAGTTTGTAAAAATAATAACATCTAAAACTTAGATTTTAAATTCTTTGATTTACTTCTAAAAAATCTTTAAAAGTCCAAAAATGTTAAAATTAATTGTAAAATATAAAAAATATAAAATATTAGCCTTGAAACCAAAAAAAAATTCATTGGTCTTTTTTTTAACAAAATAATGAAACCAATTTACAACTAAATAACCTTAAGAATTCAGAAAAGGAATAATTTGTCAACTAAAATTTATAAATAATATGATAATTCAAAAATATAAATTATTTTAAACCACCGATTATAAGATTTAAAATTTTTTAAAGTCAAATCTATTTTTGTTTCAAATGTCTATTTTAATATCTGATAGGTTTTTTACCTTTGTGTTTTAAAAATTTTTATAAAAAAAAAGTTATATTGATTTTTAATGAAATTTTTAAATTTACAAAACCTTACCATTTTGTTTACAATATGTAAAACAGAATACATAAAAAACTTTAAAGGAGAAATGTATTTATGTGATATCAGAGAACCTGTTGTTTTGATAGAGCTGTTACTTCTTGTACAAAAGAAAATGCTACTAATTGGGAATTTGAAAATTCATCTAATGAATCTACAATAGTTCACACTCCTAAACAATCAAACGGTGTTTGGGATGTTGGGCAAGCAGGGTATATTAAAATATATGGAAAACATGGACAATCAAATCAAAGGTTTACGTTTAAAAAAGTTGAAGTTGATAAATTTATTATTTTGTTAAACCAAAAATGTATTGAATTTAATCCTTCTACTATGCAATATGATTTACGGGAATGTAATTCGAAAGACGAGCAGTTATTTACAGTTTCTGATAACCTTTTACCCGATGTATTGGTTGATAACCACGGTTCAATGACCCACGATTACGCTGCTGAGTGTCCTATTAATACTCCTTTCACAAGAGATCATAACCCTTTTGAATTTACAAATGAACGTCATCAAGCTTACCATCACAGAGACGGATATCATCATCATAAATGTCTTGCGTTTGAATCTCATGGTCATCACGGAGAACATCATTAAATATTTTTAATAACAAATTTTTTCGTATTTTTGTTTATTTGTTTTTTAATTGCAAGTTTTCAGACAATTTTTAATTAAGGTAAATAACATTAGAATTTTTTTGTAGTGACAGGATGTTTTTAATCAGTCGACTGCTTTTTAGATAAATATTAGAGCTCTTTTTTATACCTTTGTTTTTGTATTTAATAATATTAGAAATTATTAACAGTTTAGTTATAAGTATTAATTTACTAAGTAATTTTAAATGTTTTATAAATTGATGACAAAAAAAATTTTACCTTTTTCAGTAAAATGGTACAAAATATATTTTTTTAAAAATATTATTTTAAGTTAATTTGTGTATTTCATTTATATTATAAAAATTCGACTCGTAAAATATTACATTGAGAAAAAAATGGATTTATTGTAATTTTCCAAGGCACTACTTAAATAAGACGAACATTTATAAAATTTTTTTTTGAATACTTTAAAGCTTACTTTATGATTATTTAGACTATTACTTAAATAAAATAAAGATTTAAAAATGTAAATATCATATTAAGAAATTAATAATATATTTATATTAAGAAATTAATAATATATTTATATTAAAAATTAATTATGGTTTAATATTAAAAGTTTGCACATATTTTGCAAAAATTAATTCAGCAGGTGAAATTGACGGAATTTCAATATCCAAAGTATTGAGAGATTGATTTTGCAAATGAGAAACCGTCATTTCGTCATATTTTAGTTCTGATTCGATAATTAAACACTTAATAAATTCCTTATTATTTAAAATTAAAAACTTTTCATGTGCACTTAATTCGTAAAAAATAGCCTCATTTTTTATTATTACGGGTAAACAGAAAAGTTTCTCGAGCCAATTGTGTTTTTCTTGATTAGATTCTAAATTTGTAGAGAAATCTTCGTAATTTTCCGATTGATTATTTTTTGAAACAAAATTTTTATTTTGAAAAGTTTGAATATTAAACAGAATACATTTAAATGAAAGGAAAAACAACATCAAAGTCTTATCATCAATATCTTTATTAAAAATCTTTAACCTATTCACATAAGAAGTACAATCCTGTGTTAATATACGGTTTAACTGTTCATTTAACTTTTTTTTACTATACAAAAATGTTAGGTATCTTTTTATTAAAACAAGCATCAATACGATCCCAAATATGCAGGTTATCACAACGATAGCACGTACTAAAAAAATTACCACTTCCATAGAAGGGAGTTTTTTGAGAAATCTATAAAAAATTATTAAATTAATCCTTTATTTAAAGGGGTTGATTTGTGTTAATAAGTCTAATTGTACAGTTGATTGGTAACTAATACTTGTCAAAAAGAGTTTAAGATATAAATGTAGAAATATTAATTTGTATTTGTATCTTATTGTTTAGCAAATATTTTACATATTAATTGACATAAAAACTATGTGAATTAAATAGTTTTTATGTGAATTAAATAGTTTTTATGTGAATTAAAAGATTATAAAAATTTTTTAACACATATTAGTAAAATTATTTTTTACTGCATTTTCTATAAAGAAAATATTGATTATCAATAATCTCAAAGTTTTTTATAATTAAATGTCGATGACTATACTTTTTATAATTAAATGTTGATTATTATATTTTTTAGAATTGTTATCGATATCCATTACAGGTGTCAGAATTAAGATCTAATATATTTTCAAATATACTTAATAAATCATTCTGTTTATTAATATGCCTTAAATATTTCAATTCGATGTATCTGAAGGTTAAAAAGACTGATGCCTCTTTTTGCTTTAAATTATAAAATTCAGTTGTTATTAAGCAATTTTTTTTATTGTGATCTTTTGCAAATTCAGTACAAAAATAATATATGAACTAAAATAGCACTAAATTAGTCTTTAATTTGTTCTTGTAAAGATTATAAAAGACTTTGTCTAAATTTCATTACTTTTAAATATTTGGTACTAAAATGACTTTGGATATTTTTTAATAGTTTTTTTAGAGCTAAACACAAAAGACTATTTGTTTTAAAATACTGATTTCAATTCGTAGTTTCATAAAAAATTTTTTGTAGAAATATTGTAAAAAAGTATAACTAATACCTTTTTTTAATACATTTCTAGTATAACAATTTATATTTTATAAACCAAAAAAATCCTAATTTGTGAAACAAAAAGTAAAAAACGAAATGAACTTATACAAATCTTAAAATGTATATTATTAGTCCACTATGAGACAAAAATTATAAAAATAACTATTCAGTATAATTATGTTTATATTTCTGTTTTTTTCAATATCATTTGAGAAATTAATTAAACACTATTATTCCCAGTTATATTTGTGCGATAATAAAAGAAATGATAAAGCTAGGTATATAACAGCATGCAGTAAGGAAAAAGCTACAAATTGGTTGATACAACAAAAAGAAGACAAATTTACGATAAAAAGTTTTTTAACGGGTGGGATTTTGAAAATTACATCAGATACAAACTCTTTTTCAAAAAATGACTCAGAGTTATTTGATATTGTTGAAGATGAAAACAAAATTAAACTAAAAAGAGGATATAAATGTATTGAATATAATGAAAAAACTAATAATTATGAATTGGTAATTTGTAACAATTTCAAAGATCAATATTTTTCAATGATTGACTCAGATATTGATTTACCATCACATAAAAAAAGAAATAAAATTTTTTACGCGCGAGAAAAAAGTAGTAATAATATTGACAGCGATAGTAACACTTGTGACCATCATGTTGGTCATCATATGCGAGACAGTGATGATATTTTACATGTTAAAAATGATATTATAAGTTCTAAAAGGAATTTACCAGACGAAAATCAAGCAACCGAGATACAAAAAATAACTAAAAAACTAAGATCTAGTTTGGAGAGTCTTTCAAGTTCTTACCACATTAAAACCACGACACATGTATCAACAAAAAAGACAATTTCAAAGATTCAATATCAAAATTAATATAATAAATCAAAAAATGTAAAAATTAACTTTTTTTGATAAGTAGTTAATAACAATTTCCTTTTGAATAAATTGATTTATATTTTTTTGATTTGTAAATAATTACAATTTAAAAATACGTCTAACGTATTGTTATTGACTTTTTGACAACTTCAAATATATTAACTTCATTCATTTGCATATTTTATTGTAACTAACAACTTTACACAAATAATATAACAGATTTATATCTTGACTTTAACTAAAGTAAGTCACACACTCTACTAAAAAATTTTAAAATAGATTTAATACTAAATGTAAAAATTATAGGTTTATTGAATGCATGAAAATAAATCACAATTTTAAGATGACATGGAAATAAAATCTAAGCCTAGAAGATTAAAGTGGATTTAACAA
>RJVT01000212.1:0-104846 GCA_018835575.1 Cotesia chilonis
TAAAATGATTTTAATTAGTTGTCTTTTCTTCTTGACTTTTCATTTTTGGGTTATTTTTTACAAAAATCTTTTAGGCCAATAAAGTGCTGAAACATTGCTTCCTATAATCTATACTTATTGCTTGCCAGGCACAACGATAATGAGTGATTGTTGTGGCCAGCATATATAGAATAGCTGTAAACAGTGATTATACAAATCAGCGTGTAAATTATTTCCTAAATTTCGTAGATCGAAATCGGCGAGTGTACACACAAAATATTGAAAATTGCTGGCTGCATGCCAAAAAAAAATTAATAATGCAGCATGGCGCCTTCGCAGTGCTTAGATGAATTATATGTTTAAACGAAAGTTTTCTAATAGTAAATGTATGAATGAGTTAGTTAAGTTGATAAAAAAAGAAACTCAAACTTTATAATTTTAAATAAAGAATATTCCAAAAAATTTTTTTAACATTTTTAACTATTTAAATTTTTTCAATTTTATAGCGGCTTATATTAATATATAGCCAATTTAATACAAAAAAATATTAATTTTTTCATGTATTATTTTCTGTATTTTATTAAGTCGTTTTTTACCATACTAGAATATTCCATAATTTTATTTAATGTCTCATTTTAGACAAGAAAGAATAGCTTTAAATTAAGTTTTTAAAATTTATTTAAAAGCCGACAACCACGACTCATGTCGTATTGTTAAACTTGTTTAATAATGTTTAACCCCATATTTCATAATTTTCGGCACTTTTAGTAGCGCATGTTAGTGTACAGTATAAATAGTTTTCTTTCATTTTGAGCTTTCAAATAGTTAAATTGTATCTTGAATTTTTATCTACTCTAAAAATTGGTATCTTCCCAAAACGCCCAAAATTTTTTAAAATTTTTTAACCCCTAAATGAATCGTTTGTTTTGGATCACAAGCCAAAAAGGGAACCAAGTGCCAGTTATAGATGATTTTGTCTATAGACACAAAGGTAAAGGTAACAATGGCAAAGTATACTGGAAATGTTCACATGCATTGTATAAGGCAAGAGCAACAACATTTAACGGTGAACTATTTAAATTAACTGGTATGCATATGCATAATAGTGACTTTGATGTTGTTCTAAAATCAGAAATGAAAACATTATGCAGAGGAAAATGATGATTCACATTTCTATCAGCTAATGAACTTTATAATGATGCCGTTAGAGTGTTATGTGAAAAGTATCAATTTGGCAGTGACACTTTTGCAAGAATTGTGTCATTTGATAGTGTGAAAACTTTATTTATAGGCGGAAGTCATACTATATGCCATTTACCGGTATACTTGATTCAGCAAACTTTGATATTGCAAGTTTGAATTGCCTAATGGCAGAAACTTCTTGCTCACAAGAGAATTAGAAGGAGACAAATGCATCATATTATGCGACTTTGAATTTTTAAGAAGGTTTACGCTTTCTCGAAATTTACATGTAATGATGGATGGACTTTTAAGTCTTCATCTAGTAGTTTTTATCAGGTTATATCATACATGGAAGTTTTAACGGACAAAGTTTTCCGTTGGTTTATTGTTTTTTTAGCAAATAAAACAACGAGACGTATGTTAACACTTTTAATTTATTAACATCGTCTCTAGAAAGACTGGAATATCTTTTTGTCCAAGTTTAATTCAAATTGACTTCGAAGTTGCAGCATATAATGCAATAAAAGGTGTTTTCCGACAGCTGAAGTAAAGGGTTGTTTTTTCCATTTTGGCCAAGCAATTTAGGCGTGTTCAAGGTTGAGACTTGTTAATCTTTATAACCAGTAATAGTCAATTTTCTGAGTTAATTCATATGATTACTTATCTTGCGCTTGTTTCGATAGAATCAATTTTGATCAGGCGTGGACTTACATAAAAAGTTTATGTAACGAAACTAATCCTGCAGCAGAGAGTATTTATTATAGTAAAATAAACTGGTTGTCTAGTGCAAGGCCATTATTTAGTAGAGAAATGGTCTCATCACAAACATTAAGGGAAGAACCAATGCAGCGGAAAGGTTTCATTCTAAGTTAAAAATTTAATAATAAAAATAATGTGAGTTTTGCAGAAGTGATAAATGTATTAAAAAATATTCAAATTTTAAATGAAATTGAGCTCAATAGGTTAATTGCCGGCGGATCATTAAAAAAAAATATATGTTATTCAAGAAGAAAAAATAAAAAGATTTGGGATTTATATGACATCCAAGTAATTACACTAGAAGAGCTGCTGCATGGTCTAAAAGGAGCAATTAAATGTTTAGGTTTTTCTTTTATTTTTTCTTTTATTTTTACTTTTATTTTATTTTTTGAGGATAAAAAAATTAAAAAAAATTTTCGGCGTTTTGGGACGTAACCCTAAAAATTATATCCAAATTCATTGTGCACATAAAAATAGAGGTGTTTTAGTTTTTTACGTTTTGAGAAATAAGCAAAAAAATATAAATTTTTTGAGCTATTTGATAAATCAAAAATTTAATTCTTACATTATAGCTAATAATTTTTCTATAACTAATATTTTATATAAATAATATAAAAAAAATATTTCAATGTTTTAATTTATTTAAATTTTTGAACAATTATTTGTTTTTATTTCTTTGAAAAGCCAAATCGCTTTTTAAAACATATAACTTTTCAATTATTTTTTTATTTATTAAACTTTATATTTTTGAGTGTGAAAGCACAAAATATTAATTATATGAGCTCTTTAAGTTACTGACAAAGTAATATAATTTTGAGCCAATTGAGATTCGATATTAAACATTTTTAAATTTGGAGCATCTTTACAGATACCTTTTTTCTAGATAATCCTACAATTTTTACATATTACACAAAAAGAAAGACTAAGCAATATGATATTTCACATTTCTATGATTTATAAAAATTAAGGTGCTTTAAGAATAACTGCAAAAAAACCTCGAAGGTTTAAACGCATTTATTTGTACTTAACAGATTTTTTGATTTCTTAAATATCGGTAAAAAAATTGTTTTCATCTTTAAAAATTATTGTAAATAATAAAATTACAGTGGCGAGAATAAATATTAAAATTAATAGTAAACCAAAAATAATTTTTCCCCTTATTGGTTAAGTAATATACTTAATTTTATATACATATTTTAATGCTCTACTAAACATAAAATTTACAGCTTTCAAAATGTTACTATTTTTTAATATTCCGACAACATTATCGCATGATTTGGTTGTTTTCGTTTCAGTTAAATTTGCTTTTCTTCAGAAGTTAATTTACAAATTTTAAAAAACATTAGTATTATTATTACATACGACAATTTTGCAGTTATAAATTTACAATTTTTATTAATTATTGCTTCAGCAATATAAAAACTTTATTCTCATAAAAATTATTGATCTTTAAATCTAACGATTTTAATTTATTATTTTTAGTTTTTATAACTGGATTCTTTAAAAAAAATATATTTTCAGATAAATCTAAATTTGTTATTTATCTTTTAAATCTGGTATTTCATTACGAAAATGTTGTAATTTTAAATAATCAATTGAACAATATAAAGAAGTTAACGAGCATAAGATTCTCAAGGAAATTTAAAATTATTTTAATAACTTAGACACTACAATAATTTAATAAATCAAAAATTTCAATTTATTATTTTATTAGATATACCTCATTAATTTTTGCCCTATCTAAGTAAACAATATTATTGTTTTTAATAAGAAATGTATGAATTTTAGTATTAGGATGAATTAGGGCATTTAATATAAAAGCAGCTTCTGTTTCATTTTAATAATTGGATACTATACCAAAAAAACAGTGTTATTATTTTTTGAAAATATCTATAATTCATTTAGCATCATTAGACGTTGCCTTTAGTTTTTTAGTTGACATTGTTTTCGCTAGATTTTAACAAAGCTGTCTAGTAAATTACAATATTCTAGTTTAAGAGAAGTCTTTTTTTTGAGATGCACCTACAAATAAATTTCTGATCATAATATTCAAAAATTTAATTTTGCAATTTAGTTTAGATAAATAATAACAATGTTTTAAAGTTTAAAACGAATTTTCAAATTAAAAACAACATCTTTATTTAACTTAAAGACGAACTAGTTTTTTTCTATAGAGATTTAACGAATATTGATATTTTGGCGCTACTTCATCTTTTTGTCTTTTTTCTTTAAAAGTAAAAGAAGTATTAACTAAATTGTTTTTTAAATCTAAATAATTTTTTTGAGAAGTCAAAAAGTTAGTGTAAAGGAGTTTGGACGAAAACTAGAGAATCAGTTATTTTTGATATAAAGTAAGTTTTTACTTTTTTTTTCTCATAAATGATCATGTTGAAAGGTGAAAAAGAATATGAACAACTTGCAAAAAAGGGTGCTATGTGGACTAAGACAAGAAATTGTATTGTTTGTGGTTGTTAAACAAAACAATTACGCGAGCAAAACGCTTCATTTGTAATTTAAAAATTGCTATAGGCATTTTTTTATGGAACCATTTTCAAGTAAATAAACTTTTTGTACAGACTAGAATAAAAATGTTAGATGTGTATTTAGAAAATGTACCATATGAACTAATAGCTTATTTAACTAATGTTTTAAATGCTATAATCATTAATATTTGAAATAAATTAAAAGACTGTAATGCTTTTGATTTATATTTATCAAACTTTAATAAAATTGGAGACCTGAAAGGATCATTGAGATCTATTAAAGCAAATCTGATAAGAGTATATATAATAAAAATATGAAGATGAATGATTTGGGTAGTAGGTGTTGTTTAAAGAGGAAAAGATTAACATAATTGCACCTGTCGCTAAGATATTAAACAACATTATTTGATTTCCGTTAAAATATATAAACAAGATTATTTTATATTTAATGATTATTTGAAATGTTACATTGATCTCAATACATATTTTTTAAAACATCAAACAGTAAATCATTTTTTTGATTTTACTAATAAACAAACAAATACATACACTAATAATAACAAAGGAATTGGGATTGATTATAATAAACAATTTTATTTATATGTAAAACGAAAAATTAATTTATTAAAAAAATCAAAAGTATATAATAAATTTATTGTTTAAATAGATTTTAATTGAACTCAAGACTGAAAAAGTAAAGTCAAAAATAACTGATATTCTAGTTTTGACCAAAATAGTTTTTGGTTTTCTTTCAATGTTTATTTAGATCAATCATTTAGTAATCAAAAATTTAAATTTTATAATTCGTTCATAAATAATTTTGAAAAAACATAAAAAGAATAGAATTGGAAGGGAAAATAAATATTTTTTAAGCTATAATTGTACAATTGAAATTCTTTCATTTAACAATTTGTCGAATGAAGAAATATCATGCAAGCATTATTTTAATTTTTGAAATTTAAGTACCAATGAGGATTGTTAACTATAGTGGGTAAAGGATGATAAGACATATCGCTGCATAAACAAAAAATGCAGCTATAAGAACACAAAAACTAACTCTGGGATTGTTAAATTACACATTTTTTATAAAAGATTTCGTGCAATTTATTGTTGACTAAATAATAATACCACATATCAGGTTTTAGGATCTATAAAGTTTTTGAATTAGATTCTATCGGAATTAAAAACGAATAATGAATAAAATAGACGCCAATGTTGAGAATTATTTTTAAATATGCGGCAACATAATAAAGACTTAGTTTGATGCAATGTCTTAATCTTCAGCATTTTTTTTCATCGCATAACGACATTCCAGGAATACAGTGTATTGTCGGAGGAAATTGCAGTGATTTTTTTGATTTGCTTACTAACAGAGCAATAAAATTTTTAGAATTTATCAAAAGAAGAGAAAGACCAGGTTTAATCATCGTGGCCGACTGTTGCACTTGAGATTGAAAATACGCATAAAACAGTAAACGCCTCGATTGATATGTAAATGAAATGAGACTAAACGAATCAAATTGAAAATCTATGATCTTATCTCGAGCAAAAGTATAGAGCTAGAAAACAGCTTATTAAAGCTGGAATTGGTTTTTTCAAGAATCTAAATTTTAGAAAGAAATATTTTAACCAATCTAATGATAACAATTATAGAACAGTTTTTGTCAAAATTGATAAATTTTTAAAAAGAATTGAATAAAATTTCATTTTATTTTTTTCCTATGTTCAAAAGAAAAGCAAAAGATGAAGAAGCATCTACACGGCTATGACTCCTGTGAATTATTATGAAACGTAATGAATTCTATGCAAATGTAAAAAAAATTGCTAACCATGTAAAAGTTGGATTTTCCAGAGAATAGCTGCAAATTGTGTTATGATTACAAAAGTCTCTTGTAAATGAAAAAAACATAATCAGTTTAAGGGATGTTTGTTTTGCTTTTAGCATGATAAAAAAGTTGAAAAAAAAACAAATTACTTTACTGTCATGATTACACTTAACAAGAAATGCTAAAGATATTTTCATACTTTAAAGGAGAAAAAAACTTAGGCACGAGGCTAAATTTTGTGATTGTAACATTAATCATCTTTATGAAAAAAAGAATCACGATTGTTTAGATGGGAAACCCTAATAGTGTTATGTTTAATGATGTAGTAAATTCAACAGCCTTATATCTTAGAAACGTTTTTTTTTTTGAGCATTATTTTGCAGTTTAAATAAGTTTATTGGTCTTGTAATTTTTATCAGTAAATGTAGTATAATAAGTTATTCAAAGAAGAAACTTTTGTAAAATCTGTTTAACAGTTTGTTGAATTCACAAATAAAACTTTATGGACATTGTTATCAAATAATATGTTTATCATTATCGTCTCTACGTTATAATAATATAGGGGGAAATGTGTTTCATTTTTAATCCCTATTTTTTGTAACTTTGAAATTTTAGATGTAAAAAAAAGCCGAAGTGTCTTATATTAATGCAAAATAATGTTTATCTAAAGTTTTATTTTGTGTTTGTACATTTTGATGTATTTTAATTATTTTTGATATGTTTTTATGAAATCACGAACTATATAATCTAAAGTGTTTATAGATCTTTTAGGAGTGTTTAATAATTAATTAAAGCAATTTAGAGCTGTAATTTAATACAGAGTTTTTGTAAGTTTTTTTCAAATTTTTATGAAATTTCATCATCGTTGTTGTGATTAAAAAAAAATAAATTATTTCTCAGCCCTCTAAAGTAAAACATAACATAAGAATTTAAAAATAAATATAAAGCATATCTCAATTTTCAACATATAAATTTTTTTTTTTAAATTTATAGACAATAATTACAAGAGCATATAAGATAATATAAATTATTATTAAATCTTATTCTTAGATTAAGTAGTTTTGCTAGTTGTATATAGAACAATAAAGATTCAAATAATGTTTTTAAATAGTATTTACACTAAAGTTATTCTTAAATAAATTTCTAGACTATAAATTTTGACTATATCTTATTTATCTATAAATATACGTGATATTAACATAAAAATGTGAGACTTATACATATTTGCTAAATTTGCTCTACGTAAACTAATAAAATGAAAACAAATTTTCAAAAGTTCATAAATATTAAGCTGTCAAAAAAAAATAAGAGAATACAAGATTATAATATTAATTATGTTTTCCTAGGAACTTAATCTATAAAACAATTTTAGTTATAGTATATAAGTATATTGTATAATCTTCAATCTTAAAAGTTTGCTATTTTACTTAATAAAATGATATGTGTACGCTGTAAAACAAAATCAATTCTCTTTTTTTCATGTTTACCAATATAAATTCTTTTTTTTTCTTATTTGCCAAAATTAGATGTTATTTGTATTTTTGCTTAAAATAAAACTCCTTATTTATTTTTTCGTTGCTAAGTTAAATTGATTATGGCACATGGCTAAAATTTTACATTTCTTGTCTTTAAAAATAAGAGAAGCAAAAAGTTTAACAAGAAAATATATAGTTTTGAAGAAAGAAATTTCCCTAAATCTTTTGTAAAATGAGAAGTAAAAAATAGTGTTTATTGTAAGTGTATTCTAAATATTAAAGTAAAACATTCCTAAATCCGTTATTTATTAATAAAATTCAATATGATTAAGTCGTAAAATTTACAATTAGTTCTAAACTTTATTATATCTCAAATATATATTCGCCTTCAAGTGTCACTCACATATTTTATGTTATAATTTATAATTTCTTTTTTTGATGTTTTTAATTATATATTTCAAATATTAAATTTTCGTATTTTTTAGAAGCATTAATTGGGTGTTAACCCTTAAAGTTGGATTACATAATTACTTTAATGAGATTTGTAATACGTAAATTAAGGATTTTACAAAAACAAATTTGCATTGTAGATAGTTGATTTTTATATAATAAATGTATAAAGAAACATTATAAATTTATTTATTAATGAGGTTACAAATGCTAATTTCACAAAATTATGGTTTAATATCAATAAAGATATCAATTTTGTATTGGAATATTTGAATTTTGAAATTATAATAAATGTGGTTCAAAAATAAAGCAAATTATTGTTATAACAACATATTTCTAAACGTTTTAATAAATATTGATTTTGAAAAAAATTTTTGTTATCTGACAAGTTTTTACAGTAAATTCACTAAAGGTTGTAATTTTTAGTTTTGACTAACAATATATAATAAAATATTATATCTTTAGGATAAAATTCTATTTAGGCAATTGCTACTATTTGTTAGATGTTTTAAGCTATCTGTTCGAAATAAGAATTACAGTTAGTATATGTATCCTAAATTATAAAGTTACAAATTAGTTTAATGTGTTGTGTTATAATATTTTAGCAAGAAAAATTATGTTTTTTAAAAACAAAGTTTGATCTTGTAAACATTAATTGCTGCGTTATAATAAGAATACGTCAAAGATAAGAAAAGTGTGAACATCTGATTTAACCCACTTTTTTTTGTTTTTTAATTCAAAATGTTTAATCTTAATACAGAAAAAAAACAATATATAGAAGAATACATTTTAATACATTTAACCAAAAAAATGGGATCAGGTACCCTATGACCCCCGGTCATGGATCAGGTATCCTACGCCCCCCGTAAAAAAATAATAAAAACCCTAATAATTTAATAAAAGCTATGAATTTATCCCCAATAATGCGTTCCCTAAACATAAACTCATTCAAAAAGACTTTTCTTTGTTCTAGTGTCAATATCTTTCAAGATTTTATTTCCATTTTTAGTTTATTGTTGTAGGACTCAACATGTTGAGTATGCACTCCAGTAATAGGATCAACAAAATTGTACTTATGACACACAGTTCTATGTTCATAGATATTTGAATCTGCTAAAGTACAATAGGCTCTCCATTCATCTGAATGTATGATACTACCAGATCGTACTACATTATTGATTATTGGAATTAAAGACGCAGAAGCTCGAGATTCTACAATTGTTACAAATCCTAATGCAGGCCTGAAAGATATGTCTACAATACACAGACACCAGCAAGCGGGAACTGATCTACCTCTATGACTTTTTACATTAAAATTTAGTTTTGTTTCGTCAATTTGAACGATAACATTTGGGCCTCCAAGTTTGATTGGATTTACAGCAAAAAAAATATTTATCATTTCATGTATTATTTTCTGTATTTAATAAGTGATTTTTTACCAATCCCAGAATATTCCATAATTTTATTTAATTTCTCATTTTTAGAAAAAAAATAATAGCTTTTAATATAGTTTTTATATTTATTTTAAAAGCCGACAACCACGACTCGTGTCGTATTGTTAAAGTTGTTTGATAGTGTTCACATCTATAATTGCAACATCTCCATTCAAACCTATATGCAATTTTTATATTTTTAGTAATACGCATATTCATTAAGCAATATGAACATTTTTGTTCATCTTCAATGAGCTTCGATTCTAATAAAAATTGCAAGATACAATTTTCATCTGATCTAAATATTCCTTCCAAATCCATTATGCGCATAAAAATAGGGGTATTTTTTTCAAAAATAAACAGGTACCCTACGGCCCCCGGCGGGGGCCGTAGGGTACCTGATCCAAAAAATGTAGTTAAATTGCGACGTTACCTAAAAAAATAAAATATATAGAGTAAACAGAATAAGAAAAAGGATAAAATTTAGCTCTTAATATAAATATTAAAAGTTTTAGAAAATTAATATATAATAAAGGGTAATTAGTTCAATTGCTACTTGAAAAAATATTTTAAGGGTTCCGATATGCAATAAGTGCATGAAACCCATGACTAAAATCCAAAATAAATTTAAAAAAGTATATTTGTTACTTGCTACGGAATAGAAGAAAATACTCTTATAAAGTTAGCATCAATAAACAAAGAATTTTAAAAAGTTTTAGATTGAATATCAAAGATCTTTCAATTTTGCTATGCGAATGGGTTAAAGGCATAGGTGATGTTTTGACTACTATCAACTTGAATATAGATAAAGTACCGTACTCACTAGTTTACGCGTTTAATAACGATATATTTTTATCCTATTATAACTACATTAAACCAATTATAGGAGGTTTGAATTGTGTAGCTGTTTTATACAAATCATTCCTTGTTTAAAGTAAAAACCATAACGTTAGAATGCTTAAATACTAAATATGGGCAGTTGATGGTGTAGTAAGAGAAGATCCTAATTCTTGTTTAAAGAATTCTTGAGGGTTGATCAAGAAATAATCTTGTCGATATAATAAAATGAAAAATCGCTCATGAATGTACAATTATTACCGATTGTTGGTGAAGCTATGAAGGATTATCTGAACATTGTTCTAATTATAATTATTAACATTTAACTGTAAATCATAGTTAAAATTTTGTTAATAAATTAACAATTATTTCACACCTAAACAATCGAGGAAATGTGGTCTGTAATTAAAAAGGAATTACGAAAAGCAGGAACTAGTCATGGTGCATTAATGAATATAGTTTGAAAACTTTAAATCTTTAGTTTGAAATTAATTTATAGAGATCAACTATCACAAAAAAAGCTTTTTTTGAAATTTAAAATATTTTATGTTTGAATTACGATCTACCATCTAAATTTCATTTTGAGTTAGATGATTAAATTTTAGTTTTATTTTTTTTCTCTTTTTTTACCCTAGCTTTTTTTACTGGAGAGGGGATAACATTGCAATGTGGTCTTTATTAAAACTATTTCTAAATCAGTACTCTTGCTTCAAATGACTTCAAAGTTTTTCTATTCTATTGATATGAATTTCATAAATTGTAATAAGTCATTGACTGTAATTTACAACTTGTCAAAGACTCCCAAATTATTCTATTGCTCTTAAATAAGATGAATATCTATACGTTGCTATTATAGTTTCAGGCTTTACATATTTAACAAAAACTTCTAAAATTTATTCCCTATTCGATTTGGGTCTAACTTTTAAAAGAACTTAGTGCTATTTGTATTTAAACATTACTTACAATCTATTAAACGCCTTTTATATTATTATATGTAGGGTTTAAATTAGCGATGATTCTTTTATTATAGATAGCTGTTTGACCTGTATTTTTTATTTTTCATCTAATTTTTTTATTAGAATTGACCTAGACAATTCACAAAAACAATTATGTCTTTTAGTCCAAAAATGTACTCTCAACAACTTGGCAATAGAACTTTGCTTGATAGACGTAAAGATTTAATATCCAAGCTTGAAAAAATCGTAAAATTTTACAAAACGTAATATCACAACTTTAATTCTAGATCCTTTCTTTACAGAAATTCTTTTCATACAACTTCTAATTTGATAGGTATATTCTAATTCATTTATAGAAGAGCGCATTAGAATATAAATTATCATCCCGTTACACGTATTTTTTTTACATAGAATAACTCTTGATATTATACCATACCAAAGCAGAAAATTGATTGCTTTAATATTAATAGTATAAATTGATGAAAAGGGAGAAATATTTTTTTAGTTCTTTAAACAATTGATCCCTTCTATTTGTATCCAATTAATCGAATTTTAAAAAAATTTTTTTTAACCCCCAAATAAAATGGATACAAATGGAGGGATCAATTGGTCAAAATTACCTTTACATTAACTTTTTGTGTCAAAAAAAAGTGATGTTAAAAATGGCACAAAAAGTTAATGTAGCTCAAATTTTTGATATTATTTCTAACGTTTTTTTCTGCAGTGCATGAAATCAAAAAGATTTTATGCTAGCAGTTTTTTTATTCGCCACATTATATTTAAATTTCTAAATTCAACATTAGTTTGTTTCATTTTATAATTCCTCACTTTGTACCTATCATGGTCTCGTCTCACGTCTTGAGGATGGTTCCAAAGCGTTTTATAGGTCTTGTCAAAACCAATCAAGGCACAAAGTTTTCATATTCAAAAATCTTTTTAACATCAACTTACTATTCATCTCTACTCCCCAACCATTATTACAACTTCATTTGATATTCTTTACTTGCAATACGATATAATAACAGAGCTCGTCACACGCCTTGGGAATGGTGCCAAGCTTTTGTAGGTCTTGTCAAAGATGTCACTATATCGCAAGCTAAGAAAAGAAATCAAAATTCATTGTAAAAAATGAATCTCATCTTTAACTTCATACCCTCACTTCAATAAGTTTTATTTATTTTATTTGTCTTTGGAGTAAAGATTCAAAAATTAATTATAGACTTGCTTTTACTGATATCATTTTTTTATTATTCTTTAACTTATTTTATTTATTAATTTTTTATAGCTTTTTATTTACAACATTAAGCTTTCAAAATGACTTCATTTTTTTTTACTTTTTCAAACAATGGCAAAAATAAAGAAATGAGAGCTTTTTTTATTTGTGCATTTAACATAAATAACAAAGGAAAATGTATCCAAATGCTTTTTGCGCATATAATAAATATCGGTCGCTCTAATACGTAGACTTTTCTTAGTTGTTGTTAATAAAAGAAATATTTACAAGATATCTAGAAGTCTCACCATCAACAAAGTCAACTATAAGCTTGCAGTTTTCTTGGGAATAGCTTTCTTAAAAATATCTCAGAAGCTAAATATAAAAACGATATTTTTGAGTGTTTCTAATCTTTGGGAGAAATTGAACTTATTAGCTTATTGAAAATTATGTCGTTATCTACTGTCACACGTAAATTAAAAATGTTCATTTGCTAATAAAAATCTGTTTGCTGAAAATTTATCTACTTAAGAAGTGTGTCTCCTGATCTAATGTTATGTTCACTCCCATTTATCTCATGGTAAGTTAGACGTTCTTCAAAGTCTAACAAGTCTTTATATTTAGCAATAAGTGTTGATGTAGTTTTGCCATCTATTAACCCCATCTGAGTAGGTCAAACACGTCTGTGGATCAATATGCTTTGAAATGTAGCACGATATTTTATTTAGTTGCTTTGTACCATCACGAAAAAGTAAATCTAAAATAAAATCATGTATATTGGCGTTTGTATCGGCGAAAACTCCTTTACAGTCGACATCAAAGCACTTTATATATATTTTGGTTGCTGAAATTTTTATAAAAGAATTGGTATTTACATGATGGTCTTTTTGACAACACATTACCTTTACAAGACACGAAGATTTAATTTTGAGTATTTTAAAAATCATTAATTTTGACTAATTCGAGTTTGAGTATATTAAGAAGCATTTAAAAATTTTATAAACAATTTTTTTTGTAAAAACATCCTTGGCTTTTTGAATGCTATCTTTTATTTTAGTTTTTGGAAATGCACAATGTTGTTGTTTCTTGTATTATTATTTATTTTTGCATACACTTATACTTAACTTTTAATTTAAGCAAATATGAAGGATACTCTAACACATTAAGAGTTTTTCGAAAAATTGGATTAAATGTAAAAGCTATTAGTTTCCAATAATTTTCCATGGAAGTTTGTCAAGGGCTTTAAAAAGCGTTCTTCATGCATTTTGGTAGAAAACAAAGTATAAAATAGAAACCCCTCCTTTCTTAGGAACGCAGAAGTCAATACTTAAAAATTTACTCTCTGTAAGTTCATTTTTGGTAAATTCGTTTATACTTGCTACATTCAAAAACGCATGTTCAACGTCATCTTTATAAAATCTAACACAAAGGTGCACTGATTATTTCAAAGACTGTTTAGTCTTTTTAATCATACCAGTGTTATGAGCTATAGCATGATAATATTCGATTTTATTTATGCTAAAAAAAGAATCAATAAACTTATAAGTTCGTCGCCCGCATTAACAAGTTGATCCTCAATAAGTGGGTTTGATTTCTTAGGATGATCTATATCAAAGAATTAAGCTATTTGTTTATTTCTACAGACATATTCATTATAGCTTGGTGTTAAATGACATACTATCACATCAAGGAGACATTTGTAATTTTATATGGCATAATATTTGGCATGTTCGTTCTTTTATATAAATTATAAAATTGTTCTTTTTTAAATTTTTTTTGTCCTTGAAGAGCATGTAAATAATCTTTACAATAGTAAAACAAAAAAAAAATTAATTAATTAAAATTGATCAATTAGTAAAAAAATACGTATTTAAACATATATAAAACAAAACATAGAGAAATCAAATACTTGGTTTTTAAATAATTTAAATAAGTAAAATTTATCACGAAAATCTTACTTTGTAATTTTTTAGTCTTACACTTACAGAATTGGATAAATAAACGTATTTAGGTTATAAACGGCATATATCGATTTTTACAAAACATATAATGTTTAATTAATAATAATATTTTTTTCCATTTTATATAAGTTTTTTCTTTTTTTACCTCCTTTGTATACTATTTCTGTTTTTTTGCTTTTCATATTTTTCGAAAAAGTCAATATTTTTAAAACCCCTTATTAAAATCTTCTGCTTCTTATGGGTACCGTATTTAACTTCCTTCCCACGGCTCTGTTCTTTATTATAAATTCTGCAACCCAATTATGAATGAGTTTTAACATCGACCGTTTTCCTTTATTATGGTCTGGAAATATAATAAAAAAACGAGATATAATTTCACCTGGGGTTAAAATACTCCCACTACTAAATCTCAATGAGTCATCGAGAAATTCGATGAACTCATTTTCAATACTTTTTATTAGGTTTGTTTCTATCTGACAACTCTCTGGGACTTTAATACTTTTGCCCAAAACTTCTTTATATTTAGCATACAGCATATTGAATAGTTTATTTTAAAGCCTAGGATTATCTTTGTTGCTTCCCCCGTCGTCAAATTAATTTTTTTTCATTTGCGTGCCTTGGCTTCACGCAAAAGCGTGTACGGAAGGGTAATACCCTAATTCGCCTAGCTACTGCTTCATCGAAGACAGTAAAACTAGAAATCTCATTCGTAGCTACTACGAATTTCGTCTTGAGCTTAAATTTAGACACGTCATTACTAAACAAATATCTCGCTGACACGTCATCTGCACCGCAGAGCCTCTTTATTGATTCCGATCTCATCTTCCCACGATCTGGTTTACTTAAAAAAGCGACCTTGATACCTTTTAAATCCCTCAATAATGGATTTACAATATTGGTATCCTGGGAAAAGAAGTTTTGCGGTAATGAAGTGTTCAGATCTCCAAACATGCAACTGAACAACTGCATCAAAACAGATTTACCGTTCGACCCTGTCCCTTTAAAAAAAATCAAAAGGTCGTGCGGTAGCGACGTGTCGAGCCAAGTAGAGAATAGACTCAACGCAAACTCCAATTCCTCTTAATTCGGAAAGATATCACGAAGAATTCCATATACACTAGAGAAATCGGTATCTGGACTATACTCGAAAGGGAATGTTTTCGTATAATAATCTGTATCATTATACTCTCGTAACAGGCCTGTGCCTAAATCAAAGACGCCATTTAAAAACAGCAATTCTTTGTCGTTATTATCAAGCTTTTTGTTGAATTGCATATCTAGGCATTTTTCATATATCCATCTGATTATATTGGTGATGGTCGAGCCCTGCTCTATTCGCCTTTCAAGTCTATTAGCCGCTTATCCATAGCGTTTTACTATTATTTTATCTGCGCGAACATAGTCTAGTAGCGGCTGGAAAAATACAAACAAAGCATCCTTAATTCGAGCATTTAGCATAAGAAGAGAAGGGACATGAGTCCAGATATATTCCTTCCTGTAGAAAATGTCAGGAGCAACAATCTTTATGCTCCTTCCCGTTTAAGTTGAAAGAAATATATCTATCAAGCAGCGCAAGGTTTCTCCCTTTGCAAATTCCACAACTAGTTTGTATTGTTGGTCAGTATACAGGTTTTTTACAAATTCTTCCCCAGCTCAATGTATAAAAGCTACTTTCGGATCTGATTTGGTTTTAGGTGATTTAGCGCTAATCAATGTATATATTATATTATTATTATCACCTATAATATTAAACTTAAAGACATTTATTTATTTAAAAAATCAAACTATAAAAATCCATAAGCTGAAATGATGAATTAGTATTTCTTATAGTGTGTACAATGGCGGTAATTTCATGGTATAACGATTTGTCGGAGGTTACTAATTTGTCCTTGTATTTTTCAAACAATTTAGAAGACGTCATGCCTTTGATCACCCCATCCGCATAGCTTAAACTAGTAATAAATCGACGTATTTTGTCATGTACACTGAAATCTCGTCTAATAGTTTAGTTCCATCTATAAATAGTAAATTTAAAATAATCGCATGAATGTTTGCATATGAATTAATAAAAAGTCCTCCTTTGCATTCTACGTCAAAACATTTAATATGTATTTTTTCTGCTAAGATTCTAACAAACGAGTTATTGTTCTTGTGATAACTTTCTTTACTGCACATTTTCCTTTATAAGATACAAAAACGGGCACTCGTAATATCAAAAATCGTTTTTTTTTCGCCGAAAATTCTACCCCTAAAAATGGATTATTATTTTGAAATTTTTATTGGTCAAAGGGAAACCCAAAGTCTAGTATATGAAGACCAAATTTATACTTTAGACTATAATAATAATGGTTTAAAGAGATATAGATGCAGTGATAGGCCGTGTAGAAAAGCTTTAACTATTAATGGAAATGACATTGTAATTAAAAGGGTGGTTCATTCGCATTCACCGGTGTCTACTAGATGTCTCATAAAAAAAACTTTAAGCGATTATTAGAAAAAGTAAGCACGACTAATGAAAATGCTATTGATATTGTAAGACATAACTTCCTATTCTATCGAATAGTGAATGAATAAGTCAAATGTTGCCCTTAGATTATTTAGAGATACTATCCGTCGAATAGGAAACTTAATATTGAAAATGTATCTGGGTGTATTAACATCCCTGAAGTCTTACAGGTTGACCGAAAGGAAGATCGTTTTTAGGCACGATAGTTAAACGAGAGATAATAAACGTTTTATTATCTTTTTTTCAGAGTATAAAAGAAGATGTATTTCAAGGATTTATACGGTTGTTGTAGATGGAAAATTTAAATCATCACCTCAGGAATTTTATCAGCTTGTTGTCTTTTATGAACATATTTTTGGAAAATTATTGCCTATTATTTATATTTTAATGAATGTTAAAAGTGAGGATTTATATTTTCGTGCCTTTAATAAGTGTAAGAAGCTGATAGATTTTAATATCATAAATAATATTACTGATTTTGAAAGGTGATTAGTTAACCCGAAAAAAGATCATTCACTTATGCAATATGTAATGGTTGTTTGTTTCGGCTAAAGAGTTCATTTGTGGCTAAATAACTTGTAAAAAAAAATTAAAAAATAACTCTAAAAATGATAAGTCAAGAGGAAAATAAAAACTAATAAAAAATTATTTTAATAATTTCTGTAAACGGATATCCTTTAGAGATTCTTCTTAAATATATCTAATAATGCAACTTTTTTAATTTTCTTGTTCAATGTCATATTGTTGTTTTTCTTTTAAACTATGCCAATTACCTTCTACAGTATTAGTATGGCATAAATTACTTTTATTAATAAACTCTATCAAATGGTTAAGTTTTATGATGCCGAAAATTAAACACAACCTTGAACATAAAGAGAAACAATCACTGTGCATGATTAATTTTCTATGAACATATTTAATTAGATGTTCTTCCAGTGTTGCTGCTTTTCAATCGTCAATAGTAACAAACACGATTTTTCTACAATTTTAAAGACCTAAACTCCAGCTACCCTTTGACCTCAATGGTATTAAACTTTATTAAACTTACTTTCATCTGTTTCAACAACGCCAGGTCCTTTATTTTTACCTGTTTTGTTGTAAACAAACTCTTCGATGGTTTTTTTTTGTTAAATGATTTTTTTACACTTTAAAAACCGGTGCTATTTCATCCTTTTGCCCTTCTTAAAAAATACAAAAAAATTGAAAAAAAGAAATCTATTTAATAAATCTACAATACTCTAAACTTTTATAAACGCAATTAGATGGTCATTGTTATTGAAATGATCAATATTTTTTCCATGTAAATTCTTTAATAAACAGAGGTATTCTATGCCTATTTAGCCACTTCTCGATCTATATTACTGTTTTGAATAAACCACAAATTTTCTATTTGATTGGTGTGACCCTCCTCATTATTTATAAACCCAGTATTTTGGTTTACTATTAAATGTTTACTTCCAAAATTTCTACAAGCAGAATGATAAGATGGGTAACCATCTGTGATTATTATTGAGCCTTTTCTAACTCGTCTCCTAAAAAAATCTTCAATGGTGGCTGATTGTCTGTTTGATAAAAGTTCAAAAACAAATTTTCTACAATTTATTCAACATACCATAATCCTGAATTCCAGGCACAGAATCCAACGTTGAAGAGGGATTAGCAATGATAAGTCCATTGCATATGGCGGTTTTATCAAACTGAACACGAACCAAAGGTCCTCCAATTTGATAGCCATCATCGCTATTATAAACGATGACTTCCATCACAATATCCTTAATTTTAATATATGAATTTTCATATTTTGCATAGATCTATTGCTTGATAATTAGTATAATTATATACCCAGCAATAGACTGCTCTCAGGATTTTGTGAAATGGAATGTTAAAACCTTTAAACTTCGTACCATTTTTAAGTGAGCTTTTTTACTACACTTTTTGTTTATGTAACGGTACGCTTTACCGTCAATAAAACCGGAACATTTACTAGTGTTCATAAGAACAGTTCGTGTAGATGTCGAACAATGTTTGCAAACAATTAATCGTTATAGAAGACCATAATCTAAAAAAATCAATTGCTGCGTCATTGTTTCTAAAGCACTCGTCATCACATATATTGGGCTCACAAATTGTTTCTCTAAAATTCATCATAAAGGGGTTTTTAATTTTTTTTAACCCCTTTCTGCTAAATCTTAGAGCAACAATAAATAAAATTTGAAATCGTCAAAAAATACCGTTACTTTATTTTTTTTGCCCCCTCCCCCAAAAAACGATATCTTACATCTTTTTTTGTATCTTTTATGGGCGGGGCAAAAGATGAAGTAACACCAAAATTTTTTATAAAAAACTCTTTATTTATTTGTATATATTAAAAATACTAATAAGTATTAGGTTAAGTTTGAACTTTCTTTCCTAGTAAAAAAGTATAAAGGCTAGAAATTAAAAAGAAACGATTTTTAACTTAATTTTAAAATCAATTTTAGAATTGAGATGATAAAGGAAAATAGAAATGTATATAAAATTTTTAACATTTTGTAGTAGAATTTACGATAAATTAATTCAACCTACTGATAAAAATTTTTCTTACAAGATTTATAATCGTACCATGGCAAGTTCCAATTTTTCTAAGTTCTCTTCCAAGAACCGACCACACTCCCTCTATCGTTTGAGTATGTGCACTAGTTGAATTATCTACAAAATTTTGGCTGTGATTAACAGTCAAATGTAGATAATTTGGTTTTACACAGATTGTGGAAATATCACCATAACCACACCAACAATCTGTCACAATTGTAGAACCTGGCGCAATTTTTTTTTAATTGTTTCAACAAGAGTTGCTCTTATTCTGCTTTCTACTATTTCAAAAAAAAAGAATTTGGGTTCCTTCTGACAACGCCTCCAACTGCCCATACTTGATATTGGAGAACCCTTCCCGCATGATTTTTGCTTTTAACAAGTAAGGTTTCATCAATTTCAACAATACAGTCGATGCCGTCAATCGTTTGATTGTTTATATATGATGAATACGAGGTGTACACGGCGTTATTAAAACGCGTAAACCATCTTGATACGGTACATTTACCTATATCAAGTCCTACCGTGGCGACCTAATTACTTAAACCCTCTATCCATTTGCAAAGCAATATTAAAAGATCTCAATAGGCAATTTAGAGTTCTTAAATACGCTTTGCTTTATTATGGTTTTTTATTAGAACACTTTTTGCCATCGCGTCTTAAAAAACAACGATAGTTTATAGTGTTACTCTTATTTTGAGTCATTGATCTATTGCATTTATTGCACATAGGAACCCTCAAAATGTTCTTTGCAACTAAAAATTGCAATAACTCATTTTTTATAAATAAGTTTTCTGAATTCTTTGCTCTCATTAGGGACTAAACTTTGTTGAATTTTTATATCCTTTTTTTCTAAAGGGTAGGGGTAAGTCCGAAACTTATCAATTACAATCATATAGAGGTAACTGAAAAAAATAATTCAAAATACCAATAAACAAAATTAAAGAATGTACTAAAAATACCTATGAAAAATATATGGCTGCAATTAAAAGTTTTGTTCGTTCTTAACAGTTACCTTTAATAGAGAAAATGTGCTTAATGGAAATTTGAGTGATTTGATAAAAAACTAAAAAATAATTAATCAAGATCTGTTATAATTGGTATTATAGATATAAATTTTAAAAATCAATTTTCATGAAAAATAAGTTTAAGAAAAGATACTATATTTGAGGATGAGAGCAAAATTATAGTTTTTTATGGCAGAAAACAAAAAAATTATAGTTTAAAATATGTAGACATTTGTGATTGACAGAACTTTTAACCATCTCCATTTAATTTTATATACTTTTTAGTTATGCATGCTAAAATGTTTCTTAAAACATTCCTATTATTTTATATTTGGCAAAGTGTAAAACAGTAAATTCTTATTATATCGCATTCAAGCTATGTAGAGGTATAATTGAGATAAAATTAAAATATTTTGTTACTAAATTATAAGGATCTTTAAACAATTAAATTAAAGAGCATAAAAAGAAACAAAATAGTATTGTTGTTTGTTTCATTTAAGGCAAGATATATGGAGAAGAGTTAAATCGATAAGGATTTAATTGTTTAAATTAAATAAAATTTATATAAAGTTTTAAAAATGATCGGATCAGATCCAAAATTCATCCCCTGGTAACAAATTGGGGGTTGATGCACTTTTTACAAAAAAAATATCTCTTATGGTAAACGAAAAAATCGATATTAATAAATCTTGTAACATTGCATAAAAAAATGTTACTAACTTTTACAGCAAAATCAACATATATAAAGTTATTTAAAATGTGACTTTAAAATTTTGATTCATTGATTAAAACAACCTCTGGTAATATGTTTGGGTACAATAAAAGGTGTTTGAAAAAGTTGTATAATATGAAAACAACCCAAAGTATATTAAATGAATCTTTTTTTAGTAAGAAGCCTCCTTTTATCATTGTTATTACAATCGTTTATTAACTACTTAGAAATAAAGCGATATCAAATATTTAGGTGTATATAAATATCAGCGAAAATACAATTGAAAAAATTACAATTAAATTATTATATAATCATAAAATAAAACAATAATTGGTGGATTTAATGTGAAAGTACATGTGGATTAAACAAAATTGTCTCAAAATGTTCGTTTAAATAGTGGTAGAATTTCAAAAACACAGATTTGAAATTTAAATGACAGATACTAGTGTTACTTCTGCTGCTAGTTTTGCAAAAATTGTACCTAATAGATGTCTTCTATTTTTTTATCAATCATGAACAATATTGTACATGAAGGCTCGATAACTGTAACATATTAATGGGAAAGCTACATTGTATTATTAAAACCAAGCGATTTTTCGCATGAAAAAATTACTTACAAATATAATTTTATTGATCCAAAAACAAACGTGCATACACAACACGTGTAAAACCCTAATGATAAGATAAATATGATGTTTAACTAAAAAGAGATAAAGCACGAAGCAAAGCTAGATTATTTGGTTTTTTCTTTTTTATAGATAAAATTAAAGACCAATCTTTTGAAAATTTCTTGGATTTGATAAAATGATTTTGTTAGTTTTTTTTTGTTTCTTAGTGAGGAATCTCTGGGTTGATCTAAATGATCATATGTCTGTCTTTTATTCTTAATAAAGATGTTTAAAAACATATAAGATTATTAAATCAAATATTAAAGGACAAAATGTTATTTTTTACTAAGTTTTGCATTATTTGAAAAAGTAAATTTAAGTTTGGATAAAAATATAAATTCAATGCGGTTGATATAAAATTTCGGATTGCTTATTATAAAAAGCACTTGTAAATGCCAAGAACAACTAAAAATTCTTAAAGTTGTAATTTAGCTTTAAACATAAGAACGAAGAGTGCAAATAAAATTATTAGCACTTTATAAATTGTTTGTTAAAATGTGAGAAAATTGATTCCAACGATTTAAAAAAAAGAATAGGCATTATAAATGAAATAAAAAATGACAAAAAAGAGGTTTTGTAAACTTAATTCTATATTTAGATGATATTAAACACGACTATAAAGGGTTTCTAAAATTTATTATCTTGCATTTAACATGAATGAGTAATATATTAATACATTTTACTTAAAAGGTGTAAAATATACAATAATTTTATCAATTAGTTCCAAAAAGGTGTTGAATAATTTATTTTTTCGCAACGTCAAATTTGTTGCCCTTTATCTGAAAGTCAATCACTTCAAGATGTGTCAAAGTTTTTTTTCTTTATCAATTTGTGGTTAGTTTACGCGGTCCGTTTTTATACATCTCAATTATATGACGGAAAATATTTAATTTAGTCTGAGCTTACATATAGCATCCATTTTTTAATCTACAATTCTAATAACTTTATCTTAAGAACTATTTTTATTATTATATGTTATAAATTGAAGAAATTATAAATGATCATCATGACTAGGTTTTAGAGATTTATAGAACTAAAAATTAATTTATCCTAAAAAAGCTTTCGTTTTCATGTTTTATACAAATACAACATTATACTACTAACAATTACTTATGTTTTATAATATGATGCGAAGCGTGAAGGCTCCTTGGAATTTAAGATCCACACGGTTTTAGAATAAAGTATTTGATACATGTCGAAAACACGTCGTTGTTAGAAAAATATTTAAACTCTTAAATTTCAAGAAAATCATATTTAAAATATAAATTTGGATCAGATTTATACAACCAATAATATTGTAGGTATAAAAATTAATAAAAATTGTATCAATTCAATGTTTAAAATATCATGATCAAAATAATCGGCTTGTGTAAGCTTAGATTTTTTAAAAATAGTTTATTATGAATATGTATTAAGAATGCATCTTAAAAAGAAAACCATCTATATGGATATGTATGTTCGTGAAGACAACATTAAGCACATTAATGTAGAATTAGAATCAACATTTTTTAACGATAATAAAATAAGTATGAAAGAATTATGCAAATACTGTATATATACCTGCTTGAAGATCTTTTTTAACTATCTCTTACAATTTAAATGTAAATAGAAAGACTGTAAGAAATCTTGTTTCAAAATATAGGGAAAAAATATATTTTTAACTATATTCAAATAAAGAAAAGTTAGATAAATTAGACCAACTCAAAAATCCAAAAAATTGTTGAAGTGAGAAATCGTGTTTTTAAATAGATGTGTAATCGTAAAGACTAAGAAATGGTCAATATTTTGTCAGTGGATTGAACGAGGAGCAAAAAGTGTTTTATCGAACCAGTAGAAAACAGTAATGCAAGCAATATTGTTGAGATTTTAAAACGAACATATACTTCTTGTTCAAAAGTTATAATCTAGGAATGGCAAAGTAATAAAAAGTGTAAATATTTAAGACAAACCAAGATATTATTGCCAAATTATAATTTATTTTTTACATTTGTAAATCTTTTCAGTTTAGATGTTTGCACATATGGAATAATAGATTTTAGTCTCAAAGATTGATAACTTAGTTATAGTAATGCTGGTTCAATGCTTAAATGTTATGGGTTTAAATCTCAGCGGCACCGACTTGTTTTAAAAAATGGTTATACTTGATAATGTAAATGTCAAAAAAAATTGCTGGTAAAATCGTATCATAAGCATCAACGGAGAATTGTAAAAGCCTCAAGGATAAAAAGAGGCATACTTTATTGTACTTTAGGGCTACAATTGCCGTAGTTGTGAAAACATATTTGTTAGTTCTATCTGTAGACCATAGTAAGTTATTACATCTAAAATACCCTTGGAAAGATGAAGCTCTAGTATTTTTATTAAGGTGGTGAGACACATTGAAGACATTTGACTTATACCACAAGTTCTATTAAACTCCTGGTCTGATGAAGCATTTCTCTACCAAGTGCAGGTCATATAAATTATCCTTAAGAGGCTAGAAACTATTCTCCTATGCAGTGTGGCTTTATGTTATGGTAGTGTTCAATAATGCGCAAAAATTTAGAATGAGAAAAGAAGTTATCTAAGTTTAAGTAAGTAAAATTAAGTGTATTACTTGATCAACTGAGAGTAGAGTTGATAAATAATGGTGGTGATCTGAAAGAATAATATAATTTAATAGTGTGTTTCTGTTTAATAGCTAAAGTTTCTTCAATAAGAATTAATCAATAAAAATAAACTTTTTTTTACTTACTTCTAGTTATATAGATAACTAACCTTACATCTTGAACTTGTATCCAAGTTGCTTGGTCATAATGGAAAAACAACCCTTTATATCATCTGCTGGAAAACTCATTTTATTGCATTATATGCTGCAACTTAAAATGAATTTGAATTAAACTCAGACAAAAAGAAATTACATGTCTTTCTAGAGACGATGTTAACAAATTAAAAGTGTTAACATACGTCTCTATTGTTTTATTTGCTAAAAAACAATAAACTAACGATGAACTTTGTCCGTTAAACTTCTATCTATGACGTAAACCTGATAAAACACTAGATAATCCTTAAAAGTCTCATCCATCACTATATGTAAATTTCGAGAAAGAGTAAACCTTTTAAGAATTCAAAGTCGCATAAATAATGCATTTGTCTCCTTCTAATTCTCTTGTGAGCAAGAAGTTTCTGTCATTAGGCGATTCAAACTCAGCAATATCAAAGTTTGCTGAATCAAGTATACCGGTAAATGGCATATAGTATGACTTCTACCTATAGATAGAGTTTTTACACTATCAAATGACACAATTCTTGCAAAAGTGTCACTGCCAAATTGATACTTTTCACATATCACTCTAACGGCATCATTTTCAAGTTCATTAGCTGATTTTAGATCAACATCAAATTTAATATTATGCATATGCATACCAGTTACTTTATAAAGTTCACCGTTAAATGTTGTTACTCTTGCTTTACACGATGCATGTGAACATTTACAGTATACTTTGTCATTGTATCTATAGACAAAATAATCTATAACTGGAACTTGGTTCCCTTTCTGACTTGTGATCCAAAACAAACGATCGATTTAGGTGTTAAAAAATTTTGGACATTTTGGGAAGATAACTCTTTTAAATAATAATTTAAATACTAGAGTATAATCAAAAAACTTTGTTATTACGCTCAAATAAAAAAAATTGGAAGTAGATAATTTATTTTTTATTTAAATTTGGGATAAAAATTTAGGCAGTGCAAAAAAATAAAAAAACATAGTTTTTATGCATTTAAGTGATTCTGTTTTTTAGAAAAATATTTTGCATTTGTGAGAGAAAAACTTATATAAACATTGCGCTTTAATTGATTTATTTTAGCAATTCAAACAACATACTTAATATATATTTTGTAATAAAATCTTTATAATAATACTAGTAATATTCATACTTAGACATTAAAAGATGAATAAAAAGTTTAAAATGCATATTAAATTGAGCAAGGCGAGGTTGTTAGAATAATCAAATATTTTTTTTCCTGATTAAAGTTTGTTATAGGTTACTCAAAGATTTATTTATTAGACTTATTAAGGTTTTTTAGATTTTTAAATTTTTACTATACAGAAGAGGCAATACAGTGCTTGTGATTCAAAACATGTCGTTACAAAATTAGCGCGTTTAGACGTAAGTAATAAAATATAACAATCAATGATTTTTAACACCAATCCTGTACTTTAACAAAAGGGATATGTAAGTTGATAAAGTTAAAGATTGTGATAAAAAATTCTAAATTCTTAAAATTACGGCTCTTTAGAGAATTGCTCACTCGTAATGAGCAGGCGCGGGTTCGATTCCCACAGGAGCCTTTTTTTATTTTTTAGTATTTATATAGTTTATGCAAATAAATGTGTATCTTAAATATTTTTTTATATATATTCCAAATATAGAGAACAATTATAAGTCTTTTACAAAATTTTTAGTACTTCTATGACCATTCATCAAATACAAAAGTTCACAAAATTACAAGAAAAAAAATTTTAAGTTGTATGCGTTTTTCGTATAACATGCAAATGTTTGTTTATAAATAATATCTAAATAAGATCTCAATAGTTTTTATAATACAAATAATATAATATATTAGTTTTTTTATTTTTCTTATTGAAGAAACTCTAGATAGAGAAGCAATGTTGAATTTGTTTTCTACCTTCATAATTCGCATTCATAAATGTCTAACATATTCAATAGATTTGGTCAATTGATTACTTTACTCATAAAATTCTAATTTATAAATACAAAATTGTCAACTTTAAAATTTATGCATTATTAAAGCAAACATACTACTAAATAAGATTAACGGTTTTTTTTGGCAAAATTATCTTTAAAAGTAATTTTGAAAAAAACCAAAAATGCAAAATGTAAAAGCAAAGCTAAAAATAATTTTTTTGACGCCTTTATCGGGCGATTAGTAAACCAGTTTTGCCGACAGCTTTTACACCTTAAAAATACTATATGGAGGTGGTGAAAGAGAAAAACGCTAAAAAACTTCTATAGTTATAAAAAAGATGCAATAAAAGTGCATTAATTTAATCATATAGACAATACATACTAACATTACAAGATAACTTAAAGTTAATTATAAAAAAATCTTAAATCACTTTCGACAAAACTAAAATAATTCGTAAAAAAACAAATCAAAGAATTTTTATCTGATTTTATGTTTAAAAAATAAAAAAAATATTTAACCCCCTAAATGTTTTAATAATAAAAATAACTTGTTTATACGCTTTCTTTTTTCAGTTTTATACATCCATATATATTGAATGAGGTAATCATAATGTTGTTCTTGGGAAAGTCCTGTTTTTTTTTTCTTAAAAAGGCTTTAGTCCTAGACCATTATCCTTCTATCCCTTGTGTGTGAACGTCTGTATTTTCAGGATCCACAAAATGTAAAGAATGGTTAATTGTCTGATGCTCAAACCTTGCATCGCTCTGATCATTGAGATTTCTTATAGCTGCACCATATGCGCGCCATTCATCGGTGATTATTTTAGATCCCGGAAGTACATTTTTATTTAAAATTCAGCTATAGTGGCTGAATTTCTATTTTCGACTGGCACGATGAAACATTTTTTTGTTCCATGTTCGATACCACCTACAAACCACTGCCCATTTCTTAATCGTTTTCTATTGCACTTTCTTTTGAAGAACATACTCTCATCAACTTCAACAACTTTGGGATTTCCTTGTTCGTCTATTCTCCCAATTTTTCATTATTTTGAAATATGTAGTCACATATTACATCTCTACATAATGAAACAATGTTGCTTACAGTCACCCTGTTGACGTCTAAGTTGTAAGAGATGTCTAAAAAAAGATCTCCAGATAGGTATTTATACAATATTTGTATAATCTTTTCATACTTATTTTATAATCGTAGAAAACACTTTCTGTTTTAATTGTACAGGAATGTGTACAAGAACGTTGACATGACCATACATACCCATCTGGAGACGATTTTCGCTTTGTAAGGCACATTCTTGGGACATCTTCACATATATTACATGATATAGTATTTTTGAAGCCCCCAAGCTTACATAAGCCAACCATTCCTAACCATGGCGTTTCAAACATTCCATTAATGAAATTTTCATTTATTAATAGGTCCATTAATTCATCGTCTGTATAAATTTGCTCAAAAGTAATAATTTCAAATACAGATTTTTTTGACATTTTAGAGGTTAAATATTTTTTTAAAAGCGACGTTTTTCAGACATGAACCAAAAAATTAAATTAAGTTTAAAGTATTTAATCTTAATAAAAATTTAACGTATAGATTCTCTTCTTGTATTCATATATATAAAAAATATTATTTTTTTTAAGTCTCTAAATAAGATATCAGATTTTTGAAGAAAGCATGTTATTTGATTCAACAATTTAGTTTGCGTTTATTTTTTTTAACTTTTTAAGTTTTACTTGAGCAAAACAGCTAATGCGAAGGATGCATTATACTGTAAATGCTCGGGTAAATTATGTATTGGACAGATGATTTTAAAAGAGAAAATGGAGTTTTCGTTCAAGATTCATATAAAATTACTTAAGTTACAATTAAAATCGTTTTTACGCATCAAATTGACTACAGTTTTTTTAAACAAAATTTAGTTTACAATTATTTTATTTATGATTTATGAATAGATATCTATATTTAGATGGATATGTATCTAGGTCCCATATTTAACAGCTTAAAAACTTATATCTACAAACTTAACCACCTTATACTGTCCATTAACAACTAATTTTATAACTCCTTATAATTAAAAACTAGAGTTTTTACGTTAGGCCCAAAAATCACCTGCGGTGATTTTTTGGCCCATTTTTCACCGATAATTTTTTTACCCTTATTTTAAAAAAAAATATGAAAAAGTTAATTTAATTTCCAGTTAAAGTGCATTGCAATAGCTTTTAAGTATTCTACCCCATAGTAATTTTTATAATTATTCAAAATTTCAATCATTTTATCTTTTTTAGTAACAACATCCTTATGTAAACTTTCAAAGCTTTGTTTTCTGTTAATTCTTGCTCATTTATTAGTTCACGTAGTATATTGTACATTGAGGTTTGTTTAGTTTTAATAAGACTATTGAGGTGACGATGAAAACCTTCAAGAGAATTTGTTGTACGGGGTATTTTTAGTAAAGTTCTATCATAAACATTCCAAAACTTTATATTTTTGTTTGAATCTTCGGAATTTAAATATTCGTTTTGAAAAAAATCAAACAACTTTAATACATTAAAAGATTTTTCACCAATTAAATATGATTTGCATCGAGCTGCCATCATTAATATATCATTTTCAGGTACAAAGCTAATTGCAAGAATCATTTTTACATGAAATTTTATTGTTCAAATTAGTTATACACTCTTGAGAAAATTTTAAAGCTTGTATTCTTCTCCATATAATTTGTCCTAAATGGAAACTACAACCAAACAATTTTGAATCTAAAAAAGATTTCTTCAAAGCATTATAACTAGCTAATTCAAAATCTAAAATAAAAGATTTTGTAGTAATTTTTCTATCTCCACATTCATTTATTATCCAGTTAAATAATCTTAAATATGTTTCTTCTTTTCTTGATTTCATAAAACAATATATTAATGGTATATTTATATTTCTTACGATACATTGTAGAGTGAAAAGTTGTTCAAAATTTTTAGGACACGATTTAAACGTTCCATCACATATAACAATTTGGCAGTGTATAAAATGCTCAATATTTTCAGCTGTTGTAAAAATAATTATTCTTTCTAAATCTGTAATCCCGGAATCAAAATATAAAAACTTTTTTTTTTTTAGAGACAGTAAGCTCTGCTGGTATATCATAAGACTTATCAAGTGTAATATGAAATTTTTTTCTCGTTACACTAACAAGATCATTAAACTTTTTCATGTTTACATAAGCACTTTCTCCTATTTGCTTACAAGTATTGCTTATAATTTCCCTTGATGTTTCCATAGTTAACAAAGCTCTTTCCTTAACTTTAGATGCAAAGAGTACTTTCTGATATTTTATATCATCTAAAGGATAATTATGGTCAGTAATTTCTAACAAAGCATAGTCAATCGTAGTTTTTAGTATAGATAGACAATGACGTTAATAACATCTCCAAACTATCTTTCCTATTGAATATTCTTTAAAATTATAAAAAAACCCGCTATATGCAATTTTTTGCTTTCCTTTATTACTTTTAATGATTGCATTTGCTAAATTTATCATTTGTAATAAGGGTAAAAAAATTATCGGTGAAAAATGGGCCAAAAATCACCTGCGGTGATTTTTGGGCCAAGCCTATATGTACAAACTTAACCACCTTATACTGTCCATTAACTAATTTTATAACTCCTTATAATTAAAAACTAGAGTTTTTAAATTGTCATCAAGCATATATAGCTAACAGGATTACAATTTAAATAATTCAAAATGTATTACACAAAGAGTCATAAGTATTCAGTAATTTATTAGTTCTAAAAACTTAAGAATTTCATTGATAGAAGTTTTATATCATTTAATCAGTAATTTATAAACTCTTTATTCTACATGCAGAATTTGATGGTATTATGTTTGGCTATTTAATAATATAAACCGCTATAAAACAAATGAGCCGTTAAAAAATTTTTATTTTTTTACCCCTTATAAATGAGCAGAAGAATACCGAAATTTGAAATTTCAACCGATATATATACTGACGAGTATATAGATATCATCAAATTTTCTACTTCCTATTGGGGTTCTCTTGACCATGTTACACCAAGGAATTTGCTAACATCTTTAGCAAAATTGTGATTAATTGCCAATACACGCATTTGTACAAAATGTAGTGAAAATGCTTGTATGCATTTGATTAAAAAGGCAAAGGTAACTGATAAATATGTATGGATGTGCAAAAGAACACCAAAACATGAATTATCAATTAGAAAAGATTCATTTTTGAACATTTTAAACCATTTTGTTAAACATTTGTAAAGGCATTTATTTTTGGTCTAGAAATAGATTGCAGAATGAAACTGCCTATGAGTTGGCAATTAATCCTAATACTGTTAGTACTTGGTACAAACATTTACAAAGTTTTGTTCAGGATTACTTTTTTAAAACTTCAATAACACTAGGAGGATTTGATGCAAGCGGAAATAGCATCGTTGTGGAGATTGACGAATCTCTTTTTTTAGAAGAAAATATAACATTGAGAGGTATAGAGATGCCCAATGGGTATTTGGTATGACAAAAAGAGGAGCCGATAAGTGTGTCCTAATACAATACTCAATAGGAGTGCTGAAACATTGCTTCCTATAATCTATACTTATTGCTTGCCAGGTACAACGATAATAAGTGATTGTTGGGCAGCGTATAATAGAATAGCTGCAAACAGTGATTATACACATCAGCGTGTAAATCACACATTAAATTTCGTAGATCCCGAAAATCGGCAAGTGCATACACAAAACATTGAAAATTGCTGGCTGAATGCCAAAAAAAATTAAAAATACAGCATGAGCCCTTTTCGTAATACTTAGATGGGTACTTATATGAATACATGTTTAAACGAAAATTTTCTAATAGTAAATGTATGAATGAGTTAGTTAAGTTGAAAAAAAATGAAACTCAAACTTTTTAATTTTAAATAAAAAATTTAGAAAAGCATTATTAACATTTTTACTATTACAAATTTCGTAAATTGTATCGCGACTTGCATTAATATATAGCCAAAGATTTGACCTTAAACAAAAACGGACCAATAAATAAACCTAATCCTGATTTTTAAGAAACTTAAAATGTATTAAAAAATATTTTGTTCTCTCGTTCAGTTGAGATATTAAGACTAGTTAGTGTAGGTACAAAGATTGTAAAAAAAAATCATTAAATGATTCTTAATTAAGAGACCTTTGATACAGAAATTATGTACAACTAATTACTTTATCTAAACTCATTAGCACATTGATAATTTAATATACTTAGATTTTATCTTATGCAAATATCTTAGTTAATGTTTGTTTTAATGTTCAAAAAAATTGGCAAAATATGGGAATTGCAATAAGTAGTACAGAGCCTAGTTATTAACATTAAATATTGGGTTAAAATTAGAGTAATAGACATTGATTGTTAAGTTTACTAATTATTTATTACTTGATTTCAAACAAATGCAAAATGTTGATTTTACAAAATTAATAAATTATTTTTAAATAGATATATTGTATGACTATTAGCAATAATATTTAAAGTTCTTCCAAAATAAACAAAAAACAACAAATTTAATTTTATTGCACAAAATGTTACAGTCGCTAGTATCTAAGCTATATTTGTGTGTTATTACAAAATTGAATTGTTTTTATTTGTTTCATGTTTAAGATAAATTTATTTTTTGAAATGTAAACAATATGATCGAACATAGAACATTTATGTTTAACGATATACTGAATATTGCTAGACAATACGAGCAAGTTATGAGAAAAGTTAATGTAATGAAAAGTCCAAGACCTGAAAAATTAAGATATTAGAAAGAAAAATATCATTTGACTAAATTCGCAAACAAAATTGAAGACATTATTGTCAAGCGAATGAATAAAATTAGACTCAGAGATAAAAATTTGTTAGTCAATTCAAAGAATATAATTATACTAATTTAAGATAAAAGATTATAGCAATAAAGTGTTGAAGGATAAGAGTGTAAATTAAACATTTAAGGGTAAAAGATAAAAATTTTGTAGACACACAAAAAACAGCTCTTCCGGGTTTGCAAGTGAAAGATATTTATAATGATTTTCAGGCTGAACAAATAAAAATTCCGTCATTACTATCTGAGAATTTAGACACTCATTCACTATAACTTTAAGAGGTAAACATTAAAAAAGCAATAGTTTTTATGGTTAATTTTTTGTTTGAGGCTGTGTTTAAGAAAGGCAATTTTTAATTTTTTACCCCCTATTTGTGATGGTTAAAAATTTTGCACACAATCATTTTGGCCCATATTTTTAGCATAAAGATAAGGAGCAGACCTGGAAGAGCTGTTTTTTTGTGTGTCTACAAAATTTTTATTTTTTACCCTTAAATGTTTGATTTCAAAAATGAGGAAGACATTAGAAAAATAGAAAATTTCATTGTACATTCACTAAGCTAAAGAAATTGCTTAAAATGTGGATGTACAACGAAATTATCTAAAAATAAAAAAATGTTGACGTGTCAGTTCAAAGCCTGTAGATACAGATTTTTTGTCTTCAAAAACACTTTCTTTAAAAATTTAGAAAAATCATAAAGAAGTTATTTGAAGATAATTGACTGTTTTCTTGAGGGGGTGCCTCATAAACTTATATGCAGACTCGCGGATATAAAAAAAATTGTCTAAATGAAATTTTAAATAAATTGCGAGCATATCGAGTTTATGAGAAGTATTTGAATTCTGTCAAAAAATTTGGAGGACCAGACCAAGTTGTTAAAATTGACGAAAGTAATTTCAGCCGTAGAAAATATCCTTCTGGTCATAGAGTTGTGGGGGCGTGGATAGTTGGTGCAGTATCACGCAATACAAAAAATGTAATTGTGAGTAGTGTTGAAAAGAGAGCGAAAGAAGTTTTTAATGCGTTTTGTATTAAACACATACATGGCACATCAGACGTATATACCGATTGCTGGAAAGGCTATATTCGCCTAAAATATCATTTCAATACACACAAAACTGTAAACCATTCAAGGGGTTTTGTAGATGAATTTACTGGTACACATACCAATACAATAGAAGGTACGTGGAATGAAGTGAAAAAGACAATTTCTCCAAGATGTAGAACGTTAAAACTCGTTAACTTATATTTGTTAAGGTACATGCTGAAGAAAATGAAAAAAAAATTTTGTCTAATAAACGTTTATTAAAATTTTATCTATTAAACAAAGTTTTTGTTGGCGCTCCTTAACTCCAGCTTCAAAGGGGTTAAAAAATTAAAAAAAGCAGAAGTTATTATTGTTGATTCTATTGTTTGAAGCTGTGGTTAAGGAAAGCGATTTTGATTTTTTTATTTTTTACCCCCTATTATGATAAAAAATTTATATGAGCAAATTTTTCAAGACGAAAAAAAAGCCATAGAATTTCTAAAGAATCTAGATTTTTTTAGACGCACCATCAAATGTACTTGTGGCGAGTTCATAAAGCAAGTAGAAACTCGTCTTTTTAAAAAAGGACATTGTTTCTATTGTGCCAATGGATGCTTTAAACGTCAAAGTTTAAAAGCAGGTACAATAATGATGGATTTCCGTTTACCTATGCATATTCAATTAAGAATAATATATTGCTGGGTAATGGGAATGGCTAATGCATTAGCCTGCGTAACTTGCGAAATTTCAGAGCCGACTTATATTTCTTATAAGGATGCAATAATAAAAAAAATAAAAATTGAAATTGAAAATTTTTTTACTAACATTTGAAGGTGAAAATAAAATAATTCAAGTAGACAAAACTGCCATATGTAGAGAAAAAAAAATTCAATTCCTACTCTACATATGATGACATCGGTTATGTCCCAAAACGCCCAAAATTTTTTTTAATTTTTTTACCCTCAAAAAATAAAAATAAAAGTAAAAATAAAATAAAAACCTAAACATTTAATTTAATTGCTCCTTTTAAACCCTGCAGCAGCTCTTCTAATGTAATTATTTGGATGTCATATAAATTCCCATAATATTTTTATTTTTTCTTCTTGAATAACATATATTTTTTTTCTTTTTTTTAATGCTCCGCCGGCAATTAATCTATTGAGCTCAATTTCATTTAAAATTTGAACATTTTTTAATACATTAATTACTTCTGCAAAACTGACATTATTTTTATTTATAAGATTATTCAACTTAGAATGAAACCCCTCCGCTGCATTGTTTGTTCTTCCTCTTAATTTTTTAAATTGAGACCATACTTCTCTACTGAATAATGGCCTTGTATTAGACAACCAGTTTATTTCTATGTAATTAAATAAACTCTCAACTGCAGGATTAGTTTCGTTACATAAACTTTTTATGTAAATCCACGCCTGATCAATTGATTCTATCGGAACAAGCGCAAGAGAAGTAATCATTTGAATTAACTCAGAAAATTGACTATTCTGGTTATATAGATTATCAAGTATCAAACCTTGAACACGCCTCCAAATTGCTTGGCCAAAATGGAAAAAACAACCCTTTACTTCAGCTGTCGGAAAACACCTTTTGATTGCATTATATGCTGCAACTTCGAAGTCAATTTGAATTAAACTGGACAAAAAGATATTCCGTGCCTTTCTAGGGACGATGTTAACAAATTAAAAGTGTTTACATACGTCTCCGTTGTTTTATTTGCTAAAAAACAATAAACCAACGGAAAACTTTGTCCGTTAAAACTTTCACGTATGATGTAAACCTGATAAAAACTACTAGATGAAGACTTAAAACTCCCATCCATCATTATATGTAAATTTCGAGAAAACGTAAACCTTTTTAAAAATTCAAAGTCGCATAATATAATGCATTTGTCTCCTTCTAATTCTCTTGTGAGCAAGAAGTTTCTGCCATTTGGCAATTCGAACTCTGCAATATTAAAGTTTGCTGAATCAAGTATACCGGTAAATGGCATATAGTATGACTTCCACCTATAGATAGAAGTTTTCACACTATCAAATGACACAATTCTTGCAAAAGTGTCACTGCAAATTGATACTTTTCACATAACACTCTAACGGCATCATTTTCAAGTTCATTAGCTGATTTTAGATCAACATCAAATTTAATATTATGCATATGCATACCAGTTACTTTATAAAGTTCACCGTTAAATGTTGTTGCTCTTGCCTTACACAATGCATGTGAACATTTCCAGTATACTTTGCCATTGTTGCTTTTGCCTTTGTGTCTATAGACAAAATCATCTATAACTGCACTTGGTTCCCTTTTTGGCTTGTGATCCAGAACAAACGATTCATTTAGGGGTTAAAAAATTTTAAAAAATTTTGGGCGTTTTGGGAAGATACCGATGATATCTTGGGTACAACACAGTTGGTGGGAGGTATTGAAGAGAATGGGAATAACATTTTCCTCAAAATTGTACTTGATAGAACTAGCGAAACAATGCAAATTTGTTTATAGAATATGTAATTAAAAATACTATAATAAGGACCGATGGTTAGTCGTCTTATAGATCTGCGGTTAGAGATTTTGGTTCAAATCACCAAATTGTTAACCATAGTGTTGGCTTTACAAATGAATTGGGCCAACACACTAATAAAATTGAAAATTTGTGGAGTCATTTAAAGACTGAAATTCGCTCAAAGAGAGGAATAATGAAGGTAAACATTGAAGATTTTGTTTACGAATTTCAATTTAGGAGAAAATTTTTAAAAAAAAGTCTGCAGAAACATTTGATATATTATTTAGAAAAATTCTTTTACTGTAATAAAATTTATTTTTGTTTTTTAATTTTTTAAACCCCTTTGAAGCTGTAGTTAAGGAGCGCCGTTTTTGTTTTTGAAAAAAGGGGTGTAAAAAAAATTTGTAGACCCCCAAAAAAAGCAGCTCTTGCGGACTTTTTCCTAAATAAAAAATTTATATTTTACCCTTCCTTTTTTGTGAGCCGAAATGACAAAATTTTTTTTCATTAGATGCGGTCATTTCGTCCCACTTTTTGGCACAGGGGTTAAAAAAAATAAAATTTAGAATTTATAGCTTTTAATAAAATATAATTTCGACTATTGCAAAAATAAACAGGATATTATTTCCAGAAGTATTCTGGGACAAAAATTCTCTGAGGTCATTTTTAGTTCGAACATATTTTTTATTTCTCCTCAAGCGATAACCTAATTTAAGACGGTAATGTTTTAATCTAGCCGCATCTTTCTCAACTTTCAGTAGTGTATTAAGTTAATAAAATTATATCTACAATACGAAAAAGACTTTTTTAGATTATTATGGTAAGCCTCTATTGCATTATTGGTTTTTGGCTAAAAATTTACAATGCCATATATTTTCAAAAAATTTTGCAGTGTGGGCACATATATACGTTGAAAAGAAATAATCATATATTACTGTTAATGGAATAGGAAAATCATTTTGTACCTTTAAAGTATCAAGTAAATTGTCGATAGAATCTATATTCGTAAAAGCAATCGCCAATAAAGATTTAACATATTTTTTAACCGTTCTATTAAGTTTATAAAGCGGGTATAGCCCATTTTCTTTAACTTTTCTAAGCAATGATTGACTTATATGAAACAAACAACCTGAAACAACACTCGATGGGAATTTAATCTGTAACGCAGCTATAGCTGCAAATTCAAAATCCGATTTAATTATGTTAGGCGAGAAAGAATAAATTAATTGTTTTATCAATTGGAAGAGATTTTCATAGGTACTTTGAAGCTTATTTTTTAAAAAGGCAAAAATGCAAGGAACACCGTGACTTTCTTCTAAATAACATATTGTGTAAAGTTATAAAATGGTTCTGGTACAACAGTAAATGTACCATCCATGCAAACGACACTTTTATTAGAAAGAACGCTTACCATTTCCTTACTATAAAATAAGCAAATGTCTTCAAATACTTCAAGTTTCCCATAATTCTCAGGACCATATTGATAAAAAATTTCACCATTTGCAGTTGTTGATAACAAATGGCTAAGTCTAAGTTCCCTAAATAAAATAGGCTTAGGATTTACTATATCGGCAGTGTATCGTCTTAATGTACGATATATCAGTTCGACTTCACCTAAAATTCGCACACTTTCTCGTGTTTTTCCAGACATTACCGTATTAATAACAACGCGAGAACTACATAGAGAATTTTTTTATTACCATTTTCATTTTATTAATAAATTCTTTCGAATGAGCATTTTCGATATTGAAATATGATTGCGTTGATTAATAATTTCAAATGTAAATGTGTTTAATTAAGAGAACCAATAGTTATATGTTGGACTGTACATAAATCGATTCTACATTGTCGTATATTGTTGGATTTGGTGGTTTATCTTTATAAATAGATATAGCCATTGTCATTAAACAACTGATCTCGTTTTTTATTGCTCTTAATAAATTTTGGCATAGAGGTACAAAAAATTATTTTTATAACCTCTATGCCAAAAAGTGGGATGAAATGATCGTGAACTTTTTTTAACATTGTGTTTATAATTTACTGATACAATTTTAAAAATTTGAATCTCTAATTTAACATTTTTTGTTTTTCATGATTTTTATAGAATTTTTCAAAAGTTTAAAAATATATATAAGAAAAAAAAATTTACCCCCATTTTGTGTATAAAAATCTGCAAAAAAGCAACACTAAATGAAGATGACATACTTACTTCATTTGATTAAATTGTACATTTAAAAAAGCATGAATGTGAAACAAAAAAAGGAATACCAGTCTATTCAGTTTCACAGAGAAAGCAAATGTAGATATAAATGATGATACGAATATCATAAAAATAATTTAACTATTTAATATATTTTCTAAAGCAAACAAATATCTTAATGAATTATTATTTCTTCTTTTCCCCTCAAAACCTTATCAAATTGTTTTTACAGTCAATATACTTTTTTTTTCTCTCAAATATCATTCCACATTCGAAAACTTGTATTATTTTAATTCTCACAACGTCTTCTTCGTCTTTTAATTTACTTATTAACATATAATGTACTTTTGACATTATTAAATGTTTTGAATAAGTGTTACGCCACCTTTATTTGGCATTATTAGTTTCAGGTAACAAAATATTATTCGAATCTAAAAGAGCCAAATTTCGACTTAAAGCGAGCATTAATATCAATATGATTAGCAAAAATTGTATATATGGTTTGAAGGCAAATTGGAAAGTCTAATTCGGATTGTAAAGATAAAGTAAAGTGTTGAAAGACTATCAAAGTAGACCAATGCGAGGTTTTTTGTCGAGTTACAGCAAATTTTAACATTATAATTTGTTTGGTATATCAAAGCAAGCCCCAACTCTTTTTATTTTTGATCATTAGCTTGACAAAGGTAAACGAAAAGCCATACATTCTGCAAAAACGTAAAGTTTTTACGAAATCTATAATAGCTGTTATTTTTAAATCGCTTTTTACAGTTACAAAATCTAAAGAATACCCAAAACTTTTTATTACAGAAATAAAAATCTGTATGATTCAAGCTTTAAATTTTTAATTCCAGCATATACAACAGAGAAAACATGACGATCTTTTATAAGACCTATTATGTATATATAATAATGCGGGGCAGGTACAACTGTAAATATGCCGTCAAATGACAAATTTTATTTATAGATAACTTTGCAAAAGCAAAATTAGCAAAAACAATAAAACATTTTCGTTTTTCCAATTTAACCCAAAATTTTTCGGCCCATATGGGTAACGCTTCAAATTTTGATGTGATACAAATAGTTAAGCAATTAAATTTAAACAGAATTTGCATAGGGTAAAAGATTGATTATATTTTTTCTTAAGTTTTGTAAAGCATTTGTAGTTAAACTAAAACTACCAGCCGCCCTTATTTCTTCAATATTAGCCCCCTGAAGAACAGCATAAAAAAATAGCTCTTTGTAAAGAATTGCATAAAATTACTTGAGTTTTTATTTTATAGATAATCATCTTCTTAAGTGGTTGATTAATATCACTAATGTGATTATGTTTTGTTTTAATAATAAGAAGCTAAAATCAACGTCGTAGTTATGTGTAGAGATTACGATTGATTTACATTTTATTACAACACATCCACTTAATTGAACCCCGAACCCTTCTTTTTATTTCATAGATGAAGTTGTTAGTATCAACAACTTAATCGTTTCCTCTTTGGCTTTTTGTAACAGACATCTTACAAGGAAAAATATTCTCAGAATTAAATAAATTTATACAATTATAACCAAGACATTGACGAAGTAATGAATATACTCACCAAGCTGGGCCAATTTTCTTTCAAACACCAATACCATCAATCAAGTTTCTTCTATAATGACAGAAAGAGCATTTCTGTGGGGATTTAAATGTTAAGTGTATTCATTGTGACACTTAACTTCGCAGAAGAAAGTAAAAAGGGTTCTTTTAAGAATTGCTATCATTTTGGTAAAGTAAGACTTGAAGAAAGAAGAGAATACCCAGAGTTGTTAAAAAGATTAATAACAGGTACAAGCAATGAAGCTAAAAACTTCAAAGCCAATATTAGGTCTTACAATTCAGCTTTATCTTTTTCTTCTCTTGGTGCACAAATGGAAATTAAGAGCAATGACCATACTGTTTAAAGGTCCATGGTCAAATTTACCATTGTGTATATCATCTTAATAATGTTAATGGTGAAAAAAATTATTCTCAACTTTATGTTGTTGATACTGAAATGGCCACTAACATTAGGACAAGCAATGCTGCCAATAATAAATGTGATTATGGCCCAATGTTTGTTTTAGATGAGGTTATAAGAGCTATAAACCCATATAGTAATGCCTACATGAACATGAAAAATGTTGTTATGGAAGCTAGAAAAATGGGTAAAAGTGTTGAGGAATATAATATGGTCTTTAACAGGAACATTAATAGAGATCAGAGAAGATATAACAGCCCCACAGCCAGTGAGATTGCAATGGTCTTCTCTTGATCCTAATGGGGAGCCTCCCTTTGATAGAGATGTAGAATCTATTACAAAGGGTAAAGGGTTTGATAGTGAGCATCTTAATATATTAAGTCCTCAATTGACCCAATGTATATGTTCTTTTTTTTCCACTATGGTGAAAACAGGCTGGCAAACCAAATTTAGCATTGATATCGTACCACAATGTACATCAAAAGATATCAATGCTTCAGTATAAAATATAGCCCAAGTAGCCATTAAAGAGGGAAACTTCAATCTCATTTATATATGGAGGAAAGCTTTTTCAACAGTGGATAATCGACTCTTATTTGCAAGTAGAAGCAAACAATTTAAACTATATTAATTGAACCAAAAGAAGCTTAGAGTCGATTACTATAAGGGAATGGTGGATATATTAACAATGGGTCTTCTGAAACAAGTAACTATTATATTGCCATCCACATTTCAAGGGTCTCCAAGAAATATGAGGGAGAGGTATCATGATGCAATGGCCATAGTAACTAAATATGGGAAACCAGATTTGTTTTAACTATGACTTGCAATCCAAACTGGCCCGAAATTAAAACAATCTGTTTGAAGACAGGACTGTTTCAGATCGCCGGATTTGGTTGCTAGAGTCTTTATCTCCAGTTAAGGCTCTTTTAAGTGATTTCTTTTCGGGAAAAGTATTTGGTGAAGTAATAGCACATGTACACCCCTCTTCAAAAGTTTAAGACACCCCCTAATTTTTATGTAAGTCTAATTTGATGAATTTTTTGTATTATTAATCTATTAATAAATGCTTTAAAATAATTATTTATTTGGTTTTTTTGTTTAAATTTTTTTCTTTGTTATTTTTTGTGGTAGTAATCAATAAAATTTAAAAACTATGATAAAAAAAAGTTGCAAAAGTTTAAGACACCCCTTACTTTTTTTTAGCAATGTAAAAAGTAAATAAGCAGAATGAGTGATAATTTTGTTTGTAATCAATGTGTGTTTTTATTTTTAAAAATCATGCATTTTCTAAACGTTTATACAATTTTTATTAATTAACAAAACATACGTAAACCCTTAAAAAAATAAGGTAAATTAAAAATTTCATGTAAAAACCTATAGTTATTTTATAATAATTATGGTCAAATAAACTTTTTGTCGCGGTTTAGCTTGATAAAAAATAATTTTAGATTCTTGTAGACATGTAATTTTTGATGAATTTATAAAAATTTAAATTACTAAAAAACTTATTTATTTATTTTTTCACCTCTTCGTTCAATAATATCTAGCATCCTTTTTTGCATGCCTAGAGTGTACTTTTTAAAGGTTTCGGCCGGAATAGAAGACCAAGCAACTAAAATCGCTGTCAATAAATTTTGTTTTGAATCATATTGCTTTCCATTAGCATATATGATTCTTGACATATCAGCCCAAACATTTTCAACCGGATTTAGGTCGGGACTGCAAGATGGCCAATCCATCACAGTTATATTATTTTCTACAAACCATTTTCTAGTTTGTAATGCTCTATGGCATGGAGCATTATCTTGTTGAAAAGTATACTTAGATTTATCTTTACTGGCTAAGAAATTCAAAAGTGTCACTTCAAGCATTTCACAATACTTACTTGAATTCATTTTGGTATCTATTATTTGGAGCATCAATTGCTCATCATTACAAAATCCAACCCATACCATTACCCCCCCTCCTCCTTGAATCCTTTTACTATAATTTATTTCTTTTTACTGACATTGTGCCAGTAATATTTAAAGCCATCTGGCCCGTCTAAATTAAATTTTTTCTCATCCGAAAAAATTACGTTTTCCCATTCAGACTTCCAAAGCACACGTTTATGTGCAAAGGTAAATCTGTCCTCCTTATGTTTTTTTTTAGTAATGGAGATTGCTTCATTTTTTGAAATTTCAGATCTTTATTTTCATGAACAGCTCTCAGAACAGTAGAATATGAAGCTACTGTCTGGAGCTGTGAATTAATTTTTTTAATATTTATACATTTGTTATCCGCTAAATTTTGTACCTTTTTTATTGTACGCGGAGTTAAAATCTTTGGCCTTCCAGTTCTGGGAGCCGTTCCATAATTTTCTTTATCTTTCAGGTAATTCCTGACAACTGTTCTTGATCTATTTAGTTTTTCAGAAATAGACTTTAAACTTAGTCCCATTTCAGCAAAGGCTTCAATTTTGCCTTTTTCAATTTCTTCTAATTGTTTATTTTTACTCATTTGGGGATAAAAAAAACAAAATAAATTCATCAAAAATTACATGTCTACAAGAATCTAAAATTATTTTTAAACAAGCTAAACCACGACAAAAAGTTTGTTTGACCATAATTATTATAAAATAACTATAGGTTTTTACATGAAATTTTTAATTTACCTTATTTTTTTAAGGGTTTACGTATGTTTTGTTAATTAATAAAAATTGTATAAACGTTTAGAAAATGCATGATTTTTAAAAATAAAAACACACATTGATTACAAACAAAATTATCACTCATTCTGCTTATTTACTTTTTACATTGCTAAAAAAAAGTAAGGGGTGTCTTAAACTTTTGCAACTTTTTTTTATCATAGTTTTTAAATTTTATTGATTACTACCACAAAAAATAACAAAGAAAAAAATTTAAACAGAAAAAACCAAATAAATAATTATTTTAAAGCATTTATTAAAAGATTAATAATACAAAAAATTCATCAAATTAGACTTACATAAAAATTAGGGGGTGTCTTAAACTTTTGAAGAGGGGTGTATATAGCATTGAATTCCAAAAGAGGGGTCTACCACATGCACATATGCTATTTATACTAAGGGATAAGATAGACACTGCCGATAAAATCGACAAGTATGTGTCTGCTGAAATTCCTGATAAGACAAGTGATGTTGGGCTTTATAATAAAGTGTTGAAGCATATGATACATGGTCCATGTGGTATTGCAAATCCACAGAGTCCATGTATGGAAAATGGTATCTGTACTAAAGGATTCCCAAAAGAGTTTAGTGATAACACTATTATTAATAGAAGAGAATATCCTCAATACAAAAGAAGAAGTAATACATGTGTGGAAATCAAGAAAGGTATGGTTTCTAATTCTTTTGTGGTCCCATATAATAAGTATCTTTTGGCTAAATATAATTGTCATATTAATGTTGAAGTCTGCACTTCAGTAAAGTCCGTCAAGTATATTTTTAAATATATTTATAAAGGTTATGATTGTGCAGAATTAGAAATGACAAACAATAATGAGATTAGCCAATTTCTTAATACAAGGTATGTCTCCCCGCCTGAAGCAATGTGGAGATTATTAGAAAATAAGATGCATGATAGGTCTCATGATGTCATAAGACTTCCAGTGCATCTTCCACAAGAACAAATAATAATCTTTGAAGAGGGGAAGAAGACGAGAGAATTAATAGGGGTGATCTCGATAAGACAATGTTGTTGGCTTATTTTAAGCTAAATTTAGAAGATCCAGAAGCCCGTAAGTATTTTTATAGTGAGATACCTAATCATTATGTATACTCTAAGGGCGAATGGAAGAAAAGACTTCGAGCCAACAACAAAATAATAACTCGAATGTACGCAGTATCTATGATGGAAAAGGAGAGATTTTATCTCAGACTTCTCCTTCTTAATGTTAAAGGTAGTACTTCGTATGAAAGTCTTAGAAGTTTTAATGGGACTATACAATAGCTTCGAAGAGGCGGCCGAAGCAAGAGGATTGTTAAACACGGATAAAGTTTGGGAAGGATTTTTAGAAGAAGCAGTAGCAACACAATCTGCTCACATTGTCAGATTGTTGTTCTGCTACATCTGCTCAGTAAATCGTCCAAGAAATCCAGTTGAACTTTATAATAAGTTCAAAGAAGATATGATGGATGATTATACTGAAGATCAAGAAGACAGATTGCTTAACTTTATTTCAAATAAGTTAAGCAATCATGGCTGGAGTTTAAAATCGTTAGGGCTTCCTGAGCCAATGAATTGGAGCACTGATCTTGATGATCAGCAATTAGAGATGGTAGAAAAACCATCTCAAATTTAAATAAAGGACAAAGAGAAGCTTTTGATAATGTTGTAGCTTCTATTGAAAAAGGAGGAAGATTATTTTTTATAGATGGACCAGCAGGAACAGGTAAAACTTATCTTTATAATGCAATAATTTATCAGTTGCATAAAGATAAGAAAGTGTAATACAGTTGGCTACTACAGGTATAGCAGCAGATTTACTTGCTGATGGAAGAACAGTGCATAGTGGAATGAAGCTACCTGTTCCTTTGAATGAAGCAAGTATTTCAAAGCTAAAAGTAAATTCCCAGAAGCTACAAGAAAGAAATGCATCATTGATACTGATTGATGAAGTATCAATGATGTCTAAATATGCTTTAAATGCGATAGATGAAGTACTTCGAAGACTTTGCAATTCCGAGCAGATCTTCGGAGGAAAGGTTATTGTATTGGGAGGAGATTTCAGACAAACAGCCAACGTTGTATTGAGAGGCTCTGTCAATGACATTGTCGAGTCATCAATACAAAGTTCGAGTTTGTGGAGACATGTTGAGATCCTTAGCCTTTCTAGGAATATGAGAGCTCAGGATCAACCTGAGTTTACAGAATGGCTAATGAAGATTGGCAATGGTTCTATTAATGATGTCAGGATGAAGTCTTGATTCCTAGCAATTACCTTGAAAAGAATGATATCGTGAAAGCAGTATTCGGGGAAAAGGAACTCAAGGTCGGAGACGAATCAGTGAACAATAATAATATTGGCCACTAGAAATGAGGATGCGAATGTATTAAACAATCAAGTACTCAATCTTCTAGAGGGTCAGAGTAAAGATTATTGTTCAGCTGACAGTATCATTTCAGATGATCCTACAGATTATTTGAGATATCCAATAGAGTTTCTGTACAAGCAACAACCATCTGGAATGCCTCCACACTTACTAAAATTGAAAGTGGGAGCAGTAGTGATGTTGTTGAGAAACTTGGATCCTAAGAGTGGGCTTCTGAATGGTACAAGGTTATAGTGAAAGAGTTGCATACAACTTTATCATTGGACAGATATTAACAGGCAGAGCAAAGAATACCATGGCGGTAATACCTAAGATCGATATGATCCTGAGTGAGAGTATACTGCCATTTGTACTCAAGAGAAGACAATTTCCTGTCATTGTGTCTTATGCAATAACAATTCATAAGGCACAAGGACAGTCCTTTGATACTGTGGGAATATATCTGCCAGAGCCGGTATTCACTCACGGACAATTGTATGTTGCTCTTTCACGAGTAAAGCGGGCGGCAAGACTGAAAATCTATCTTCCAAAAGATGCTAAAGGCAAGACTAAAAATATTGTCTACAAAGCACTTTTAACTGGAGGATAAGGGGCGGCAAGATATTGGTGTTGCAGTTATATTATAATATGTTAAGCATTTTTTGGTGGTAGGAGGCTAGATGATGCAAAAGGGCGTTTGCTTACAGAAGCTATGCCGTTTTTGGCATTAAACTTTATGGGTAGAAGCTAGATGATGCGACGGGCGTTTGCGTAAAGAAGCTATGTCTTATGTCTTAAATTATTGGGTGATAGGAGGCTAGATGATTACGGAAATTTTGTTAATAGAACTATGCTGTTATTTTAAAAATAAACTTAAATACAATTAACGGAAATAATGTTTAATTTATATTGAGGTTGTCTACTATTATACATAACCCTGTTTTTAGAACGGGTAGCTATGCTAGGTAGACAATAAACCTGTTCTATTTGATTTTTACCTCTATACTTTTATTTTTTAACTGGAGAAGGGGACGGTAAAATCGCAATTTAATCATTAAACATACATTTAATCTATAACTTACTGTTGCCCGCTGCTAAGGCAGCGGGTGACGTTTTTTACCATTCTTTTTTTTCTCTATTTATTTTTAATGTATTTGTATATGAATATTATAGCTATTAGTTACAACACACACCCCTAACTGGTTAATTCCAATACAACTCACTTAACAAATCGTAAAGATTTTCAACCCTTACTTAAGTAACTTTTATTATTATATTTTTATTTTGTAAAAAAACTACAAGTTTCATAGTATTGAAATATCTCAATCGATTAATACTAAATTTGTTTATAACAATATAAGATGTAACTTTTTGTATCACTTAGTATTACTAATAATTGACAAAACTTATATAAAAGATATTTTAAATAGGAAACTAAATTAGGATAATGTAATAAACAAATAATATTAATAAAAAAGATGAATATTTATTTTATCTAAATTAAGTTTATTTTGTAAGATAAACTTTAACAAGCGCATCCTGAAAATCAAAAAGAGATGTTTATTGCTTTAAGTAAATGATAGAACAAAATATACTTTTCAATTGAAAATACAAAAACATGTAAAAAAAAATGTTTAATAGCGTATAATGAATACTGTAAAAGTCATAAAACTTTGGAAGATATTAAATATGATCATGGTAAAGTAAATCATAGTAAATTTTAAGATCCTATTAATGATGGCATACAAACACTATTACAGGTACTTGGGCTCAAATAAAATCAAGTATGTATTAGATGTAAGACAAAAATAATTATTGTTTATTTAGTTCGTTATACACTTTTAACAAATTATAAATTCATTCATTATTTAATTGTTATCGATTATTATTTTTCAAAGCTATATTAATGTACTATTAATAGTACTTTCTTTTTCAATTTCTTAAATTTCATTTTAAAAGTAACAAAATAAAATTGTATGGACTCCATTTTAATAATGCAAAAAAGTAACATCAATCATGATTTTTTCATGTGTTGTTGTTAATCTTAACTAATAATTAAGAAATGCAACTTTTTGCTTACAAACATGTTAAATTTTTATGAGCCATTATTGAACAACAACAGGAATATTGTATAACAAAAGTAATTTATTTATTTTGATAGAAAAGAACTTCTTCTATTTTAATCAGCAAACATAAGAATATAATCTACGTTAACAAACATCATGAGTTTATAATCAACTACCTCTAAGAATTAAAATTTTCGATGCATAAAGATCGCAGTATTTAATAAAATTTGCATCGGGGGAAATACATTATCGTGTAAAATTTAGTTCGCATAAGATAAATTATTAGTTAGGGTCTTAATGATTCTAGAAGATGTATAAACTTAAAAGCATAAAAATCCGTCAAACATCATTTGTTCTGATGTCATCTTACAACAGAAAATCACTAAACTGCATATTAATAGATTGTATTGGTCACTTGTATCCGACAAATTCGACATCACGTGCTAAATAATCTTGTAAGCTGGGACTTTGATTATAAAGTCTACTTCATCTATTCTATTAATTAGCTTGAATAATCTCATCTTATTTTAGAATCACTGATATAAGTCTTTATTAATTTATTTTTAAAATGAAGTTAAATACATTTTTGTAGACAAGACAACATTGTTCGTAGCAAAAAAGTTCATTTCTCAAACGAATATTAGATTTCTCGAGAACAAACAGCACACAAATTTTATAAAACAAATTAATAATTATTGTGAATGTTTTTTAGTAGTTTTTATAATCATAAATAAAATGTACATATGATTTGAAAATAAAACTATGTTTTGATTAAGATTGCAATGTTATTAATAGTTCCAGAGTTCGTTAGTTTTCCAACTGGCGATTATTTCAAATTAAAATTCTATTAACACTTATAATGCTAAAAAAAGTCAAATTTAAATAGTTGGGTAACATTATGTGTACTAAAGAAGAGACTAAAATTTTTTTATAAACAGATTACTATATGACTAATTTTTGAATTTTTAGCTTCTGCTAACGAGTTTTTTGGTGAAAATCAATTTTATCGCAACACAGTATTCTGTTATTAATTCAAGTAAAAAAAATGGTGGATGTAAAAGATAAACTTGTCTTAGATGAAAGTGTAAAAGACCAAGCATTTTTATCAAATCAATTCGAAATGTAAGGTTTAAACAATATAAATTGAAATATATTTATGTTTTTATGTATGTATATGAAATGTGAAATAAATTATACCTTTTAAAGATGGAACAAATTCAAGGATAAGTCGTTAGTGAAAGAAGATATTTTTTTTTTGTAAAAAACAATTCTGAAAAAAATTGATAATCTTAACAGAGCGAATATTAGAAGGGTTGTAGAATCACTCAAATTCGTATCTTTATAATAAAATATGTTTACAAAAGAATTAATGATGCATAGTGGTGTGCAAGAGGCATGGAACGAAATCTAAAAAATGTTTTGTTGAAATCTAAATGCTTAACATTGATGTGAATTATGATAAAAATTTTTAACACGTATTATTACAAAAACGTAACCATTATATGTAAATTTATGATTAATATGCGCAAATGTTACATAATTTATTTAATCATAGTTGCATTTTGTACACATTTAAATACTCTTACTCAAAATATTAAAGGATTATGATTATATTAAAGCATCTGTAAAAAAAAGCCACGGTTTTTACTACAAATCAGTCAGAAAATCTTTTTAATTTTTATAAAAACATAAATTGCCAATTTTACGGTGCTTATATATAATTTTAGTTAAGTTGGTATTTTAGATCATAGATACAATTTCCACCTAAAAAAGAAATTGTATCCATGATCCTATTTTTATTTTTTAAGAAATAACTCATTAACAAGGAAGCACCCAATAAGATGAAATAGAGGCATGAACAAACAATGCTAATACAATATTTTGTTAATAAAGAATCAATATCCGATAATTGTAAATGCAACGACTATGGAGTTGTAATCACTTAAAGGATTAAAAGACAGTTCAATCATTAAATACTACAAATGTACAAAATTCTTGCTAAAAAAGAAATCCTACTAAAAGTGTATTCAAAGATATTTTTTTTAAACTAAAATTCATCACCTATAAAATCCTAAATATTTTATTACATTGCTACTAGAAAGCAATCCTAATAATGCCTTTACTAATGTTAAAAATCAAATAGATAATTAAAATAAAATTAAAAATTGTACATCAATTAAGCAATTATGAATTTGTCACAATAGAAATGCAATCAATTCATAATTGTTGAATTAAATTAAATAACTGTACATTTTATCGAGGAAAGAATATATAGGACAGATTAGGCATTAATATGGCAGATACAAGTACAATGTTGCCAGAGCATACACAGTGATGATATGTAATTACACATCAAAAATATTAATTCCTATAATATATAATATGGTACATCTTGCGTCGATAATCAATACTAAAAATGAACATATGTAACAAGTATAACAATCATCTTAACTGTTTTAAAACATTAATATAGTATAATTTTGTAGATGTTAGCACCGGTTTCATACCCAGCTTAACAAGGGCTTATAAAACAAAATTAAAAGCAAAATTAACATAAAAAAAGCATTAAGCCATGCAAGATCAGATTTTTTATACATATTTAAACATAAATATATCTATTTCTATGTTGTTAAAAGATAATAGAAATATTGTATTTAATTTTAACATTTATTTCTTGTGAATATATAAATCCATATGCAAAAAATGACCTCATTGTCGTTTACTGTTATAAAATAATGTTTATATTGAGTTTTTGTTTGTGTTTATTGCTTTTTAATCGATTTAAATTTCTTAATTACAAATATGATATGTTTTATGCGGTTGTGGCTGTAGAGCTTTTTAAATTGTGTTTATAAATTTTTGATACAACTTAAAAATTTTAAGCCGTAATTTTTTAATTGCTTACTCTTAATTTTTGTTAAATTTATAATATTTTTAGTACAATAAAAGCTTAGTATATAGTAATAATATTGACAAGAAGATGAGTCTGTCTTTAGCAAAGTAATTTTGACTACAAAAAATGAGCATGCAAATGTTTTAATGCAGAAGTTCTCAATATGTTAGATGGAGATGAGTTTATCTATAAAAATGCAGACTCGATCGTCTTTGATGATCCCAATGAGCTTTTAAGATTCCTACAGAGTTTCTCACTAAACAACAGCCATCTGGCTTGCCTCAGCATACTTTGAAGTTGAAGGTCAGTTGTCTGATAATGTTATTGAGGAATGTGAACCGAGAAGAGAACTCTTAAACGGAACAAGGCTACAGATTCTCAGATTAAGAAAGAATTATATCGTAGCAAAGATTATAACTAAAAGGAAGGTGGGATATGTGGCGGCCATACCAAGGATCGACATGCAACTTAGTGACACGTTATTGCCATTATACTTAAATGAAGGCAATTTCCTGTAATTGTGTCATATGCTATGCCCATTTATAAGTCGCAGGGACAGTCATTTGACAATGTCGGTGTTTATTTTCCTGAACCTGTATTTGCATATAGGCAGTTATATGCTGCAATTATAAAAATTCATAAACGTTAAAGATATTTTAATCCGAAGAAAAAAAATATTGTCTGTCAGAAACTTCTCTAGGGTAATATTATTATACAAGGTAGCAAGTTATATAGAGTTACCAAACATTCTAAGACAGCGGGATGTTATTTGATGTTGTAGTTGCAAATAGGACTGCCATGTATCTTATGGTGGTAGGAGGCTAGATGATGTGAGTGGCGTTTGCTTACAGAAGCTATTCTGTTGATGAAAATTAGCTGTTGATTTATACTAATTTTGTTACCATTACACGTAATTTCCTTCTTAGAGTACGTAGCTTTTTTAGTTATATAAGTAGAGTTTATTAAATAATTGTCTAGATTTTTAATTAAGATAACACAAAAATGTTAAAAATAATAAAAATTGACATGTTTTAAGTTTTTATCTAAAATTATTGTGAACTTCAATAAATTATAAGCGTATATATAAATAAATTTATTGAAGCTATTTTTGTTAGTTTCCTCACTTCGCCTCCGCTGCTGCATCTTATATCGAGCCGCACCACTTTCTGGCCTCTTCTACTATGTTCTTGGTTCCAGATCCTCCCTCGACGAGTCCCCACTGGTGCTCAAAAGAGATGTTTTCTAGTGTCTTCTTTATTATTCTCATTTGGATGTATGCTTCGGTACTGGTTGATAAGCCGATGGAATTAACATAATTGTGTGATATGTTGTCACAATCCGTCCCATGTCATGACGTATGGTATTATTTGAACCTTGCGTTATACATTAAGCCTAATTCATTTGCTAAGATATCGTACTTCCTAAATTTTCGTGTTCTACTTTTTGTAAGTTATCCTGGCATGTAATTCCTACTTCGATTAGTGTAGCGTATATATATAATTGTTAAAAACTTGTTTAAACACAATTCTGTTTTTAACAAATAGCTTTGCTAATTTTATCGATTAAAAGCATTAATGAAAAAATAGATTTTAATATCAATGCTGAAGTAGCAAATTATTGTATACATATGTTTAAATGTATCTTAGAAAATTTTATAAAAAAATGAAGATAATATTATGTTTAATATTTTAAAATTTAATCAGAAAAGTTATAAATTAATCTATTTTATTAGTATTAAAGAATAAACATCTGATTTAAATTATTCTAAATAGTTATTTTAAGTTCTTGGCTATGTTAGATTTTAAAATTAAAAATTAAACAAATTTTTATAAGAAAAACAGGATATTTTTATAAAAATACCAAACCTCTTAAAAACCTATAAAGAGTTTAATATTAAGAAAAATTATATGAATGTAAAATGAAAAGTGTATTAAAAATATAATCTAAATAAAGTTTACTAATATTTTTGCCAAATTCAAATTCTCTAATTTTGTTAATATTTTTACCCTGTATTTTTTGTTTTTTTTAATTTGTAATATTTTTCTAGAAAATCTTGTGTAAAACATGTTACAAAGATATGAGATGTACTAATTAATAAGAGTGTATGCTACAATGAGTTTTTATTTAATTGAAATTCTTTCAAAACTTCTAATAAATATATTAAAATATGTTTTTCTCATAAAATTATTTAAAATTGATTATGACATAATACAATTACTTAATTTTTATAATTTGAAAAATTTATTTAAGAGAAAATAAGCATGACTTTTAAATTTGAAAATATAAGAGCTATAATATGTATTCATACATTAAATTTGCACAAAAGTTTTAGTATATGCTGCTTTTATAATTAGTTTAGTATAATATCAAATTTAAAGTCACCACAAAGGCATTGTAACAAATTAATTTGTTCTATATTGATTAAATTATATCCTTATTTATTTCTATTAATAATTTAATAAAGGTATTAAATTTTTTGCATTAAAGTAATATTAATTTTCTCATAGTTAAATGTCAAATGTATTTTTAATTATATTTTGTATTTTAAGTCAAATCCAAATAAATTGTACGGGAATGATATAATCTTGCTTGTTTAAGATAAGGCACAACTATTTTTAGTAATTTTTTTCACTTTTGCTAATAACTAATAGATTTGTTGTATGTAGCCAAAAAAACGTGGAAATTTTGAAAGTCTTTAAAATATGGTGTTGACTAAAAAAAAGTTCAAAAAATGAATACTAAAATTTTGTAGCTGTTAGGATTAAAAAATCTAAAGGCTTGACATTCTAATGCTTTTAGTAAAACTGGCATAAGCCTTTTTGTCTTAAGCAAAAAAAAGATATCAGAAGAAGAGCATAAACATAGAGAAGGGTTTTGATATTGCTGATACTAGATCTTGCAATCAAAAATATAAGAAAAATGTCCAGATGCTTTCTTGATTATAATTGAAAGAATTTGTAAATATGTTACAAGTTTATATAGTAATTATTAAATTTCTTAGAATATGTAATTAATTGTTTAAGTTTCAAACTGTTAAAAATTAATCATACACTAAGTTTAATTGTCATTTACGTGGATTTACATCGCAAAATTAAATTGGCTTTGCACAAACAAAACTTCACTAAATAATCAAAAAAGCGACAAAAAAATTCAGTTTTTTAGAGTTTATAATCGCACTAAAAAACATATTTAGTCTATTCGTTTATACTTTTCATATTTTGATGCTTTATTTTTTCCTTATACCGATTGTAAGGTAATCTCAATTTGTTGCTGATAATTATTAAATCCTTATAATCCTAAATTTAAAGTTAAGTCTAGAATCAATTTTTGTAAAATTTTACTCTTTTAATTTTCATTATCCCTTTTTATTAAATTAAAAATGATTCTATTATATTGAGGTACTTGTAAATTTTATTTCGGTAAAACTTGATATATTCTTTAATTTTAAAATTATTGTTTATTTTAGCAAATTTAATTATCAATTAATGACTGAAATATATTCAATAGCATATAAATAAGTTTAATGAGTTAATGTTTGTTAACCGACTTTGTTTTTCTTCCACGCTAGGGCTAGTAGCTTCGCATTTAGGTTTAAGTTCTTTAAAATTTTAGAGATTGTGGTATTGTTTTCGCTTTCTAGCATCTTCAGATTATTTCAAGCTTCATAACCTATAAGCACAAATTTACAAGCAGTTGTCTTTTTTACCAGCGTACTTACAGCTCTTTCCGGCTCTTCTTTTCCCGCATCAGCTTGGTAGTATCCTCGTCTTCAGTCCAGAGAAATAGACTCTAGGGTCTTTTTCAGTACTATAGACTGGATGTATGCTTCCAAGAAAGGTTGAATTTCAAGCTTCTTTATGTACCTTTTGTGATATTTGGTTACCACACCATCCCATGTCATAACATATGGAACAATTCTTGTCCGAGATTTATGAATCAAACCCAGTTCATTCGCAAGAAGATCATATTTACGTAGTTTTTCATTTTCGATTATAGACAGTCGGTCTTGATTGGTAATACCAATTTCTACTATCAAAATTTCTTTCTTCTTCTTGTCAAATACAAGAATATCGGGCTTATTATGGCTTATTTTAATATTTGTTTATATTCGCGTGTCTACTCTTATTTCAGCCCTATCATTTTCAATGATCTCCTGAACAGAGTGACTACGTATATTATTAGTTCTTTTAAAGCCATAATTAATGCATAGAAAAGTTGTATGCATCTAACTACTTCGTTGTGTCTTTTCATATAGTCAAAGCCCAACATTCGATCACATTTAGTAGCTAGATGATCCAAAATCTTTCTATGAGATCCACAGTGAGGACATTGTCCCTCTGACCACAAAAGATATTTCTATCTTGTAGGAAGCAGTAAACCGCTTCAGATCTAGCCCAATTGTTCCCTTTTACCAGAAGGTAGAGAAGTCCCTAATGCTAACAAGCTCGTTTCCCTTAGCTTTAAACAACTTTCCATGGTTCATTCTGGTTTCAATTTTGTTGTAAAGCGCTTTTTCCTGGGCTTCTTGAAGCATTTTATGGGTTATTTGCCCTACAAAACCATAATCCTTATCTTTAATTGTAAAAAGATGAGATTTACTCTCCTCTTCTATCTTTAGTATCGCTGCTCTTCTTAGTGAACTATTTTAGATTCATCTAAGGACTATTAAATTGTCAAAAGCATATTTTCGCTTCTATTTTCGATGCTTATAAGACCACGTCCCATTTCGGCCAAATTTTTTTTAATTTTTTCACCCTCAAAAAAAAAATAAATAAAATTAAATGTTATAAAAACTAAACATTAGATTTTATTGCTCCTTTTAGACCATCAGCAGCTCTTCGAATGTAATTATTTGGATATCATATAAATCTCATAAACTTTTTATTTTTCCTTCTTGAATAACATATATTTTTTTTCTTTTTTTTAATGCTCCGCCGCCAATTAACCTATTGGGCTCAATTTTATTTAAAATTTGGATATTTTTTAATACATTAATTACTTCTGCAAAACTTACATTATTTTTATTTATTAAATTATTTAACTTAGAATGAAATCCCTCCGCTGCATTGTTTGTTCTTCCTCTTAATGTTTTGTGATGAGACCATATTTCTCTACTAACTAATGGCTTTGCATCAGACAATAGTTTATTTCTATATAGCTAAATAAACTCTCAACTGCAGGATTAGTTTCGTTACATAAACTTTTTATGTAAATCCACGCCTGATCAATTGATTCTATCGAAACAAGCGTAAGATAAGTAATCATATGAATTAACTCGGAAAATTGACTATTCTGGTTATATAGATTATCAAGTATCAAACCTTGAACACGCCTCCAAATTGCTTGGCCAAAATGGAAAAAACAACCCTTTACTTCAGCTGTCGGAAAACACCTTTTGATTGCATTATATGCTGCAACTTCGAAGTCAATTTGAATTAAACTTGGACAAAAAAATATTCTGTGCCTTTCTAGAGACGATGTTAATAAATAAAAAGTGTTAACATATGTCTCTGTTGTTTTATTTGCTAAAAAACAATAAACCAACGGAAAACTTTGTCCGTTAAAACTTCCATGTATGATGTAAACCTGATAAAAACTACTAGATGAAGACTTAAAAGTCCCATCCATCATTATAGTAAATTCGAGAAAGCGTAAACCTTTTAAAAATTCAAAGTCGCATAATAATAAGCATTTGTCTCCTTCTAATTCTCTTGTGAGCAAGAAGTTTCTGCCATTTGGCAATTCAAAACTCAGCAATATCAAAGTTTGCTGAATCATATATACGGATAAATGGCATATAGTTGACTTCACCTATAAATAGAAGTTTTTCACACTATCAAATGACACAATTCTTGCAGAAGTGTCATTGCCAAATTGATACTTTTCACATATCACTCTAACGGCATCATTATAAAGTTCATTANTTTAAATGCTTTCGTATCATTAAGATCTTTTTCTATGTTAGTTGGCACGCTTATAATAATATGAAAATATAGTAACAAATAAACATAATTTTTGTTGTAAGATAAAGATACAAATGCTTTTCATAATTGATTTATTCTCTGAACAAATCCCATAAAAGCTTTAAAACCAGTTTTTGGCGCGAGACAAGATCCTGAATCTATAATGTAGATTATGTTGAGAAAGTCAACTGAAGTTGTAGTAACAATAAAGGATTTTATGGAAAAACTGTAAAAATTTAAATTATATATAAAACTATTAAATTTTTTGAAAGAATTTGTATTTAAGCTGGTTTTCGAAGACCTACAAAAATCTTCACATCATTACGAAAGCGAAAGGCGAAGCCAAGATGATAAAATATTAATAATTATAGAAAAAAACATGAATTATATTATACTTTTATTTAAGAAATTTAAATTTGATGTAAAGTGAAAGGTCAAATTGTTTATATAAAAGGTTTTTTTATCTTAAGCATTAAAGAAATAGTATCACAATTATTGTTAATATTATTATAAAGATTTTTAATAACAAAGTATAATTTTTTAAGTAAATTCCGATTTTTAACCTCATTAAAAAAGGGTAAAAAAATTAAACTTTATATTAAAGTCAAGGCGCTACTTAAAATCGCACCCCCTCAAAAAAATAACATTGATCAATTAAATTTGTTTAAAAAGTAATTATTTTTAACCCATCATATTATATTTTAAAACAATATTTATAGAAAAAAAAGAATTTACAAAAATTTAAATATTAAAAAAAAACAGTTATATCATATATTTAATTAAAAAACTTGATTACTTTAGCAAAGAAAACCTCAAAATTATTTTTAAAAAAGCCAATTTGACTGTAGATGGAGTTGAATATTCAATATTGCCTTTTTTCCACTTAAATTCCTCTAACCAACTTTTAATTCTTGATTTATTTATTCCTCCACGCTTTCTGTAATCGTGCTTAAGATGCGACCACATATTTTCTATATAGTTAGTATTATATCCATCCTCATTTGTAAATCCCAAAGAATGATTTACTACAATATGTGAGAAGCAAAATTCAGAAATAGCACGTGGATATAATGGGTAACCATCAGTTACTATATCCGTACCTACTTTTATATATTTTTTTAATACATGTAGAATAGTTTTCCATTTTCTATTGAGTATTAGTTCTACAAAAAAACTCTCTGCAATTTCCTTCCATTACACCTCCTATTATCCACTAAATGCCAGGTTCAAAATCCAATCGACTAGATGGATTTGATACTATTATTCTGTTACTAATAGCTGTTTCGTCTATTTGTACTCTCTTACCAACTTCTCCTATCATTGGAACAACAGCAGAGGTCTTAGAAATTGTTTCCATTATTATTTCTTTTACAAAAATATGTGTTATTTCAGAAATTTCACACATGTTTATGGCCTGGAAAATAGTATATGAAAAACATTAAAAATAAATGCAACGAAGAATTTTTTTAAATTCAATATTTAAAGATTCAAATTTAGAACCTTTATTTAATGAACATCTTCGTTTACAAATTTTTTTATTACATCTGTACCCCTTACCCTCAGAAAACAAAGATATGTTTTGAATAAACATAACTCCTCTGCATTCATCATTAGTACAGGGAATACAAGGATATAAAAGGTTGTTTTGTAATCAATAGTCCATGGCCTATCATTATCAGTGAAAATAGGATGGTAAGGAGAAAAAGTAAGCATTTTTTCCATCATCCTGTTCATAATAGAGGATAAAATAGCCAATTTATAACGTTCAAAATACCATTACTTAAAAAATCGCACCCCCTCAAAAAAATTTCTTCTAAAACCTAATTTTATCTAATTCCAATTTAGATTTTTTTATATGTTTTTTTAAGGGGGTGTGATTTTTTAAGTAGCGCCATAAGTCCTATCTTAAATTTTGACTTACTTATTAAATCAAAAATTTTTTATATTTAATATAAAATTTATGTTATGTATTAAAAATATGGAGTTGAAATTTTATTTTAAAGCTTTATCTATATGAAGTTAGATACAATTTCTACTACCATATAAGTATTATAAATTATTATAATGTATCTTTTCCAGTATTTATTAAAATCTATTGAAGAAATATTTTGTAAAATTTACGATACATAATTTATTATATATTTTACGTAAAATTAGTTATTAAAAAAAATCTTAAGATTTTAAATACAAAGTAATGCATTTTATATTTTTTAATATAAAATTATGTAATATATATGTTTGGTTATGTCCTAATATTTTTTTAAATTTTAAACCCTAAAAAATTAAATAACAACTTAAACATTTAGTTTATTGCTCCCTTAAACCATGCAGTAACTCTTTTAATGTAATTATTCCGTTAGTCCCAAAAATCACCTGCAGTGATTTTTGGTTCATTTTTCACCGATAATTTTTTTACCCTTATTTTAAAAAAAATATTAAAAATCAATTTAATTTCCAGTTAAAGTGCATTGCAATAGCTTTTAAGTATTCTACCCCATAGTAATTTCCATAATTATTTAAAATTTTAATCAATTTATCTTTTTTTTAAAACAACATCTCTATGTAAACTTTCTAAAGCTTTGTTTTCTGTTAATTCTTGCTCATTTATTAGTTCACGTAGTATATTGTACATTGAGGTTTGTTTAGTTTTAATAAGACTATTGAGGTGACGATGAACACCTTAAAGAGAATTTGTTGTACGCGTTTTTTGTAATATTTTATCATAGTTATTTAAAAATATTATATTTTTGTTTGAATCTTCAGAATTTAAATATTTATTCTAAAAAAAACAACTTAATACATTAAAAGATCTTTTATTGACTAAATATGATTTACATCGAGCTGCCATCATTAATACATCATTTTCAGGTACAAAGCTAATTGCAAGAATCATCTTTACACGAAATTTTATAGTCAAATTAGATATACACTCTTGAGAGAATTTAAAGCCTGTATTCTTCTCCATATAATTTTTCCTAAATGGAAATTACAACCAAACAATTTTGAATCTAAAAAAGATTTCTTTAAAGCATTGTAACTAGCTAATTCAAAATCTAAAATAAAAGATTTTGTATTAATTTTTCTATCTCCACATTCATTAATTATCCAGTTAAATAATTTTAAATATGTTTCTTCTTTTCGTGATTTAAAAAAACAATATAATAATGGTAAGTTTATATTTCTTACGACACATTGAAGAGTAAAAAGTTGTTCAAAATTTTTAGGACATGATTTAAACGTTTCATCACATATGACAATTTTGCAGTGTATAAGATGCTCAATATTTTCAGCAGTAGTAAAAATGATAATTCTTTCTGGATCTGTAAGCCCGGAATTAAATACAAAAACCTTTGTGTAATAGTTAGTTATGCTGGTATATCATAAGACTTATCAAGTGTAATATGAAATTTCTTTCTTGTTACACTAACAAGATCGTTTAATTTCTTCATGTTTACATAAGCACTTTCTTCTATTTGCTTACAAGTATTGTTTATAATTTCCCTCGAAGATTCCATAGTTAACAAAGACCTTTCTTAGCTTTAGATGCAAAGAGTACTTTCTGATATTTTATATCATCTGAAGGATGATTATGGTCAGTAATTTCTATCAAAGCATAGTCAATCGTAGTCTTTAATATAGATATGCAATGACGTTTATTGCATCTTTAAACTATCTTTCCTATTATATATTCTTTGAAATTATAAAAAACCCCGCTATTTGCAATTTTTTGCTTTCCTTTATTACTTTTAATGATTGCATTTGTTAAACTTATCATTTGAAATAAGGGTAAAAAAATTATCGGTGAAAAATGGGCCAAGCCCTAATAAATTAAATAACAACTTGAACATGTAATTTAATTGCTCTTTTTAAACCACGCAGTAACTCTTCTAATGTAATTATTCAAATGTCATATAAATCACATAACCTTTTAATTTTTTTTCTTGAATAACATATATGTTTTTTCTTTTTTTAAGGTCCACCAGCAATCAATCTATTAAGCTCAATTTTATTTAAAATTTGGATATTTTTTAATACATTAATTACATCTAAAAAACTCACATTGTTTTTATGTAGTAGATTATTTTATTTTAGTGAAACCCCTCCGCTGCATTATTTGTTCTTCATCTTAATGTTTTAAATTGAGACCATACTTCTCTACTAAATAATGGCCTTGCACTAGACAACCAGTTTATTTCTAAATAGCTAAATAAACTTTCAATTGCAGGATTAGTTTCGTTACATAAACTTTTTATGTAAGTTTATGCCTGATCAATTGATTCTATCGAAACAAGCGTAAGATAAGTAATCATATGAATTAACTCGGAAAATTGACTATTCTGGTTATAAAGATTAACAAGTCTCAAGCCTTGAACAAGCCTCCAAATTGCTTGGACCAAAATGGAAAAAACAACCCTTATTACAGCTGTTTTTAAACTCATATAAATTGCATTATTTACTACAAATTCAAAATCAATTTCAATTAATCCACACAAAAACATATTCCATGTCTTTCTAGAGACGATGTTAATAAATTAAAAGTGTTAACATATGTTTCTGTTGTTTTATTTGCTAAAAAACAATAAACCAACGGAAAACTTTGTCCGTTAAAACTTCCATGTATGATATAAACCTGATAAAAACTACTAGATGAAGACTCAAAAGTCCCATCCATCATTACATATAAATTTCGAGAAAGCGTAAACCTTCTTAAAAATTCAAAGTCACATAATATAATGGTTTTGTCTTCTTCAAATTCTCTTGTGAGCAAGAAGTTTCTGCCATTAGGCAATTCAAACTCAGCAATATCAAAGTTTACTGAACCAAGTATACCGGTAAATGGCATATAGTATGACTTCCGCCTATAAATAGAAGTTTTCCCACTATCAAATGACACAATTCTTGCAAAAGTGTCACTGCCAAATTGATACTTTTCACATAACACTCTAACGGCATCATTATAAAGTTCATTAGCTGATAGAAATGGTGAAATCTTCATATTCCTATGCATAATATTTTTCATTTCTGATTTTAGAACAACATCAAAGTCACTATTATGCATATGCATACCAATTAATTTAAATAGTTCACCGTTAAATGTTGTTGCTCTTGCCTTACACAATGCATGTGAGCATTTTCAATATACTTTGCCATTGTTACTTTTGTGTCTATAGACAAAATTATCTATTATTGGCACTTGGTTCCCTTTCTGACTTATAATCTAAAATAAATGATGCATCAGGGAGTTAAACAATTTTTGGAATTGTGACATAACTTAAATTACGTTGAAAAAAAAAAACATCAACAACAGCGCTTTTTTACCAGTATAATTTAACGCATTTATTTGCAAAAAAGGCATTTTAGTAAAGCAACAATTTTATAATCACAATGTGACTAACTTACTTTATGTAGGCATTTGATATAAATTATACACCATTGAGAACATAACTCAGCTCTGCTTAAGATACACATAAGTATAACTTAGATAATGGACAAAAAATATAAATCTTGTGACAAGTAGAATTATCATAAAGATGTATGTTTTAACCATCAAAAATTAAGCCATAAATTTTAAAATAAAAAAAGTAAGCATTTGTCGAAATCATATAAAGTTTCAGACTACTCAAATTATAGTATTAGGTGAATTTTTGACAGCATTAAAGCCTTTTCGTAAAAATAACTGCATTCTATTATTGACTCATTTTATTATAGTTTGCGTTTTTTTTCAGAATTCTTCTTACATTTTATGCCAAAGTAAAAAAAACTCTGCAGTTATTCAAAACAGAATCTCGAAATTTTTCAATATACTGTAAAATTTTGTCATAATATATCATTGTAAATTCTTTTTTTAAAGTGAATTGCTACAGCAATTGTCTATTATTTCACAATAAACATTATTTTTTTTACCATAATACTTTTCATATGGTTCTAAAATCTCTAAATATTGTTAGTATGATTACAATCTGATGCTCTAAAACCAACAGAGTAATAACTTACATGGTGTATTATATTAAAATTATGAGTAACTGATGATTAAGAAGATTTTTCATCTATATGTAACAAGTTATTGCTAGTTGATATGAACAAATGCATTCATTGGAAAAAAAACAGTTTGATCAATAACTAAAACAAAAAAAAAAAAAATTTCAATTGGTCCACACAAATGCCACGACGATCCCATAGTATGTCTACCATAATCTCAATTGTAAGATGCTATTATTTTATTGCAAGATATCACACTTTAATCGATCTTAACAACTATATTGTCTTTTCACAAACATATGGCTTTGCTTTAATAAATTATTAACATACCAACAATATCTTTTTATAATTTGCTGTTTTCAAGTCTAATAGAGATACAAATGAACTAGTTGAGACAAACAACAATTTAAATAATTTAATAGACACATTTCTTCTGTATAACATAAGGTATTTCTCTTTTAACACAACGTTCTATAAGTTTGTATTAAACACTATAAATTACAATTTGACTTACACGATTGACAAAAATATTTTCTGGTATAATATCATACAAAATGAAAAAATTTTAGAACGATCATAATTATTCGAATTCTATTTGTAGAAGTAATGGCATGAAATTGAAAATAATAACCCTTTATTTTTTTGATTGAAATTTAATAAATATGGTAAATTTAAATTATATGTATACTCAATTAGAAAATCTAAAGAAAGTAAAAAAACACTTTTTATGAAAAAAATTGTTTTTCTCGGTTTGCCAAGTTATTTTGATTTGTATAAAAATGTTTCAATTTTTGGTATTCCTAAGAATTTGCTTACATTTTCCTAAACAAAATGTAGGCAGAATTTTGGAGAAGACCCTTTGTTTATTGGTTGATCGAAATGTGACATTTCATTATTATTAGTAAGTATTTACGATGAACTTTAAGTCATTTACTTATTATAAATATTCAAATATATAATGATACTATTTTAAGTTTTAAAAATTTAAATGCACTAGTTGACAAATTTTTTGAAACTAGTATAACATAATGTACAATTAAATTTTGTCAATGCGGTTAAAAAATTGAAATATAAATTTTTATTTATTGAACTTTATGTTGTACTTGTTCGTATAGCAACAGAAAAGCTTTATAATTTATCGATTAAAGTTTTTTTTCATTCCAACATTTCATAATCACCGTTTTACGTATATTCCTCCTATGTATTCTCAACTCTTCTTCGTAAAAGTCTGAAAATCGTTTTTCGCATTCTTTTTCTATTTCATTAAGTTCTTCCTCGGAATCTGAGAAGTCAATTTTATCGCTCGTTCTCTGTAGTTCGAGCTCAAAAATGTAGTAAACTTTTTCATTATATTTATTCGGCTGTAAACCTTTACTTCATTTAAGTTATTGTTCATATTTGCACCAAATAGAAAAAATAATATGTATCGTTATAGTTGCGATAACAACACTGCATTCTCCACCTTGGTTTCTAAGTAATTTGATGTTTCTTGATATTGCGAAATTTAGTCTATTTTTGTTATTCTCAAGTAAATTCACGACTTTTTTCAATTTTATTTACCTTCTCATCGGATATTTTCATAATTTCTGTTAAATTGTCTTTTTTACTCTACAAATATCTTGGCTTTCAATTTTTATTTCTTTAAAGTCATTTTAATAGATGATAGTTTCTTTTTGGATAAACCACAAAATTTAAATAATTTCTCAGGTTTCTTTGTAATATTATATACATATCCTGGTCTTCCTTTTCCACCAAACATTTTTCTTATTATTATTTCTTTCCGTTTGTTAAAAACTTTCATCAACTAAAAATTTTACATTTTCTATATGTTCACTGTTTTTTAGCGCAACAATTATTCATTAGATTTTATTTTAAAATTTTAATAGTTGTCATTTTAACATTTCTATTATAAACTCTTTTTAGATTATTTATCTTTTATGCTATTTCATTTTTTTTAAGCTTTTTAATTATTAACGTATATTGATTATCGGCTACATTGACAGAGCATTTTCTTATAATTTTACTTTTAAAATATTTCTACTATTAGAATTTTGTAAAAAAACATCTTTTATAATGCCTTTATCATTTACAATACAATTATTTTTCTTTGATTTATATTTTGTAATGTTCTATGCTCTTTTAAAATTTAAAGATTGTTAAACAATTCTAAAATTTTTGACAAATGGGAAATTTAATTTTTTTAAAATTAAATTTACATTAATAAAAAAGGCAACCGATATAGCTTAGTAGTCGTAATGCAGGCCTAATGTTCAAGGGTCCGCGTTCGAATCCCAGCGGTGCCGAATTGTTTGTATAAAAAATTCAAGCATTGACAATGCAAATGTCAATAAATAATTGCCGGGAAGTCGTAAGCCGCGACTAAGTGTTGTAAATGTCCTGTATGCTAAGAGGAGGCATACTTCAATGTAGGTCGACACTATAAAACCCGTAGTTAAAAAAACATTCGAGGTTCTATCTGGAGACCTATAGTAAGTAATTACATCCGAAGAACCACCTCAAAGAGGTGAAGCAAGCTGGTGAAACTCTAGCTTTTTGCGTGTTGTGGTTAAGGCCCATTAAGTCTTAGACCCATATCGCTTCTGCCGACTTACAAGTCCCAATGAACCTCTGGTCTGAAAGAGCATACTCTATCAGTTGTCGCCCCTGTAAATTATCCTTACGGGGTTAGAAACTATTCTGCTATGTAGCAAGCTCTAGTGGTATGCTGGTGCTCAACAATGCGCAAAGTTGAGATTGAGAAAAGGGGAGTTATCTAAGTTAGAGTTAAAAACTAATAAGTATTGTATTAATCACCTGAGATAGTAAATAAGTTGTCGATGAAGAATGTTGATTACGATGAAAGAAAAAAATTTAAGTAAAACATAGTGTGTTCTCTACAATAGCAAAAGTTCTTTAATAGAAATAATCAATAAATTATAAATTATTATTATAGTATTTGTTGAAACATTGCTGAGGAATTTTTACATCACATCGGTATTCTCATGTATCCGTATGTTTTGTTTTTTATTCTAAATGCCGTCTTCATCATGTCTGCTTCTCTAAGCTTTACCTGAAAAAATGCTTTTTAATTCAATTTTAGTAAAATAATTGCTTTTGTCGAGTCTAAAAATTAGTTCTGAATTTTGGTAACGTATATATATGTATCTAATTCCACACTCTTATTAGTTCAATTAAATTTTATGCTTTCGTCTTTTTTAACCGGTCTTACATTATTTAACCATGTTGAATGCGATTCTCTAATGTAATTGTTTCTTAATAATCTCTGAACCTCGTTATCAATTTCTTTTCTTAAGCCTGTGAAATTTTGTATGTTTTATCTACCACCTTTTTTACCGCATCAATTGTACACTCAAAATCTTTAATTCCTGTACTTTTAAATGAAAATAGCTAATCCATCTCTTCGATATAATTATCCAACACCGTCAATATTTCTTTTAATATAGGATCATTGATCCAACCCCTTCCTATAATTATAGTTTCATCTCCTATTTTCGGAAATATGAAGGATTTCTCTTTATGTAGTTTATTATTGTAAAAAAATTCTATTTCAGCGTATTCGCTTGTTGTATTTTATAATAAAAGTGATTTTTTTTTTCTTAATATATTTCGTATTTTGTTGTAATAAAATTTTGTATAGAACCCGTATCAAAGACCGTCCTAAATTCGATGATATTCCCATAAATTAATTTTTCCTTTATTTTTTTTGTTTACAGATTCAATATTATTTATCTAATTTTTCTCTTCCGATTTAGCCCTATTTCTTTGTTCTTCATTAACTCTCATAAAATAGGCTTCATTTCTTATCATCTCTATCTTTTTAATAATTTCCAAAAAAATCTTTATCTATCTTTTTACAATTTGTTGTTGTTTGCTCAATTTCTTCTCTTCATTTTCTTAGCTAAATAGCTTATTTCTAAAATAAGCTTCTCATCATCAAAAATTAATTTTTCTAATATACTCATAAGTATATAAAAACTAAAACAACTTTCTTCATTTCTTTAAAAATCTCTTTTTGTCAAATATCTGCAACATGTATTTTTTCCATGTTATATAATTTAATTTTTTAGTTTCTTAATCTTTCATATCGTTAATTTGCCTTAATTAATGCATCTCCAATTTGTCCAGTATTTCTTCAATCTTTTGTTCATCACTAAGTTTTTTAAATTCTTTTTTTCATAAATTTTTTTAATGTAGCTTTTAAATCTTTACCTGTTATATGTATAATGAGATCTGCTAATAACTTTATAATTTTTGATTTAAAATATTCTACGTCATGTTAGACATATCCAAGTTAAGGGTATGTAATTTTAGAAAATAAAAAAAAACTAATGACATGCAGATGTCACAACAATATAAAATCTTGTAATAATATTAACAATAAGTATGATATTATTTTTAAGTTTATTTTTGTAATGCTAGAATCAAAATGATTTTTTTTGTGTTTGTAAGTTAATATTTCAGACCATAACAGATTTAAATATCAAAATTATTTGTTTAATCATGTACATATATATTTACTAATTTTGTATCTATCATAATCTTGTTTTGCGTCTAAGATTGGTTCCGAAAGTTTTTATGACTCATCGGAGAATAAATATACATCTATGAGAAAAATGGACACATTTTGAATTTTAATTTTCCGCTTTATATTTGTCTACAAATTTTTAAATTTCTTTTTAAAACAAGAATAAATTTTATGATTATCTTTTTTTGTTTTTGACATTTTAGTCAGATAAAAAGCTGCCTATTCTATTTTTAATTGAATTGGAATTTACCTAAAAAAATGGACAAAATATTTAATAAATTATATGTTTTACCTTTGCTTTTAAAATACAATTAACTCGATCATTCATTGTATTTACAAGCTTTTTACATAGGTTTACGTCTATGTTTTATCATATTTCAATTATCTTTTTCTTTAATTTTTTTAGATTTTGACAATTGCTTTCTCTTACTTCGCATTTTACATAATCCTATAAATGCTCAATTGTATTCAAATCTAGGAACTGAGCAAGACATTTTTAGACATCAATATTTTTAAAAAATAATCTTGCATAAACTTTGATGTATGTTTGGGATCATTGTCTGTTGAAAAATAAAATGTTCATTTAGGCCCATTTCTCTAGCAAAAACTTTTGAAATTTAAGTAATAATGGATTTATAAATATATTTGTCCATGTTTCTTTTATAATTTCTAGTCTAACAACACCATAATATAACATGCAACTCCATATCATAATACTGCCCCTCCAAGTTTTACTGTTGGTAGACAATTTTCAGAATCTAGAGCTTTTCTGTTTCGTCTATACTCTCTTTTTCTTTCTTCAAAAGAGAACAGGTTATTTTTTGTTTCATCGCTTCATATTACTCTTTTACAATCATCTTATTCTAAATTTGACCATTCATTAGTTAATCTTACTCTATCATCAATATTATTTTTTAGAGCAATAGTACCTTCCTTGGTACACGATATCTAAAAGCAATTAAATGTATGTTGTTTCGAATAGCCCTACTGAAAACTGTCTTTTTTATCTCCTTTATTTTATTTTAGGCTTTTCCGAACAGGTAAAACGATTAAATCATTTTCATCAAAAACCAGGTTATCGTAGTATAGTATTATAAGTTCCATTTTTTGACTATATTATAAACTATAGTCCATAGTATATTTAGAATTTAAGAAATTTTTAATATAGTCATTTTTTGTAAATAAAGTCTTATAATTTCTAAATCACGCATTATTTTTTCTACTTTGATGAACAAACATAGAAGGTATATTTATTCTAAAATATGGATAGAATGATAAATTTAAGATCAGTTAATTTATAATAATTTTTTTTTCCAGCGTTATTCAATAAAAAAAAAATATTTTTTTGACAATACGGAAATCTAATTATTTAAAATTAACATTATAGTGTGATTTAAAACACACTTTATAGTATTTTTAGACTTTTTTTACACAATTTAATAGTTATACATAGCATTTTATGTTAAACTTTTTCAATGTTTACTTTTTTTCCAACAGTGTATATCAAAAAAAAGCATTAGCGCTAATAAAGCTTTACAAAATTTCTAACCGTTCGATTTAATTTATAAAATGATAAAACTCATTTTCTTTAACTTTTATAAGCAGTTATTGACCTAGATGGAAATTTTACTTTGCATGCAGCTGTAGCAGCAATTTCGAAATCTCATTTAAGTGTATTAGATGTAAAACACGGAATCAACATTTTTATCAAGTGGAACAGATTTTTACATGTGCTTTGGAGTTTATTTTTGAAAAGCAAAAATACAAAGAACATTGTGATTTTCTTCCAAACACATACTGTATAAAGTTGATAAAATAGTTTTGTAATAACAGTAAATGTACCATCCATACAACAACAGTTATATTGAAAAAAAAGCTTATCATTTTTTACTGTAAAATAAGCATATGTCTTCATATATTTCTAGTTCTCCATAATTTAAAGACCATACAGATAAAAAATTTTACCATTTGCAGTTGTTGGCAACAAATGGCTTTGCCAATTTCATGAACAAAATAGGCTTAGAATTTATTAAATCGTCAGACTATCGTCTCAATGACGATATATCAATTCGAACACTTTCATTTGTTTTCCGACATTACTTTATTAACGGCTACACGAGGGCTACATATATAATTGTTAATTACAACTTTCATTTAATTAATCAGATCTTTCAAATAATCATTTCCTTATTTGAAATAGTATTATGTTGACTTATAATGTTAATAATAATAGTGTTTAAATTTACAGAACAAATAGTTATACATTAACCTGAACATATATCAGTTCTAAATCACCATATATGTTTGAATCTATTAATTCATATATGATAATATACAAAACCATTTTCATCAACCAACTGATCACGTCCTTTACTTCTCTTTATAAAACTTGACATAGGTGTTAAAAAAATAATTTGATAACTCCATGCCAGAATGTGGCCCAAATAATAAAGATCATAGAAGTTTATTAATAAATTGTAAAAGAGTTGTTTACATTTACAACAAATTTAACATTGCTAAATTCTTTCTATATTTGATAGATTATGACTATTAATAATTATGAAGAAAGATTTTTTGTATTTCTATACATATTGTAAATGTTTGTAAATATCTAAAGGGGTTTTTGTGTATACTTAACAAAAAATGGATTTAATATAAAAATGTTAATAATATGTGTTTTAGATATACATACACTAATAAATATTTTCTTTAAATTAAGTATTAATATAAACTGTATTTGTATCAGAACAACAATTACTAATCTTATTGATCTTTAAAGTTATCCATGCATTCAGCGTCCAATATAAAGGACAAAACATATATAGATTATGATGAATGATTTATTAAGTTACTGAACGTTGTACATACTATTTTAAAGTGGGTTACAAATTAATACTAATTTAGTAAGAGCTAAATACCATTATAATAAATTATAAAAAAACATTCTTTTATATAATTATATTCTAAAAGTCAATGTCCGCCCGTTGCCTTAGCAGCTTTCGACGTTTTTTACCTTTCTTTTTTTTCTTCATTTATTTTTAATGTATTTATATATGAATATTATAGTTATCAGTTACAACCCACACCCTAACTGGTTAATTCCAATACCCACTCAACAAATCATAAAGATTTCCAACCCTTACTTAAGTAACTTTTTGTATTACTATTTTTTACCTGTTTAAATATGAGAAACTAAAAATTCTTTGTATTGTACTAGTTATTGAAATAGCTTTATTACTTAATACTAAATTTGTTTTAAACAATATAAGATGTAACTTTTTTGGTATCACTTAGTATTACTAATAGTTGACAAAACTTGTATAATAAAAAAGTAATGAATATTTTTATTATCATAATTAAGTGTAGTTTGTAAGATAAACTTTAACAAGCGCATCCTGAAAATCAAAAAGAGATGTTTATTGCTTTAAGTAAATGATAGAACAAAATATACTTTTCAATTGAAAATACAAAAACATGTAAAAAAAATGTTTAATAGCGTATAATGAATACTGTAAAAGTCATAAAATTTTGGAAGATATTTAATATATTTATGGTAAAGTAAATCATAATAAATTTTAAGATCCTATTACTGATGGCATACAAACACTATTACAGGTACTTGGATTTGACTAAAATCAAGTATGTATTAGATGTAAGACAAAAATAATTATTGTTTATTTAGTTCGTTATACACTTTTAACAAATTATAAATTCATTCATTATTTAATTGTTATCGATTATTATTTTTCAAAGCTATATTAATGTACTATTAATAGTACTTTCTTTTTCAATTTCTTAAATTTCATTTTAAAAGTAACAAAATAAAATTGTATGGACTCCATTTTAATAATGCAAAAAAGTAACATCAATCATGATTTTTTCATGTGTTGTTGTTAATCTTAACTAATAATTAAGAAATGCAACTTTTTGCTTACAAACATGTTAAATTTTTATGAGCCATTATTGAACAACAACAGTGAATATTGTATAACAAAAGTAATTTATTTATTTTGATAGAAGAAGAACTTCTTCTATTTTAATCAGCAAACATAAAATATAATCTACGTTAACAACATCATGAGTTTATAATCAACTAACTCTAAGAATTAAAATTTTCCGATGCATAAAGATCGCAGTATTTAATAAAATTTGCATCGGGGGAAATACATTATCGTGTAAAATTTAGTTCGCATAAGATAAATTATTAGTTAGGGTCTTAATGATTCTAGAAGATGTATAAACTTAAAAGCATAAAAATCCGTCAAACATCATTTGTTCTGATGTCATCTTACAACAGAAAATCACTAAACTGCATATTAATAGATTGTATTGGTCACTTGTATCGACAAACTTCGACATCACAGTGCTAAATAATCTTGTAAGCTGGGACTTTGATTATAAAGTCTACTTCATCTATTCTATCAATTAGCTTGAATAATCTCATCTTATTTTAGAATCACTGATATAAGTCTCTATTAATTTATTTTTAAAATGAAGTTAAATACATTTTTGTAGACAAGACAACATTGTTCGTAGCAAAAAAAGTTCATTTCTCAAACAAATATTAGATTTCTCGAACAAACACACACAAATTTTATAAAACAAATTAATAATTATGTGAATGTTTTTTAGTAGTTTGTTATCACAATAAATAAAATGTACATATGATTTTGAAAATAAAACTATGTTTTTGATTAAGACTGCAATGTTATTTGATAGTTCCAGAGTTCGTAAGTTTTCCAACTGGCGATTATTTCAAATTAAAATTCTATTAACACTTATAATGCTAAAAAAGTCAAATTTAAATAGTTGGCTAACATTATGTGTATACTAAAGAAGAGACTAAAATTTTTTTATTGACAGATTAATATATGACTAATTTTTGAATTTTTAGCTTCTGCTAACGAGTTTTTTTGGTGAAAATCAATTTTATCGCAACACAGTATTCTGTTATTAATTCAGTAAAAAAAAATGGTTGTAAAAGATAAACTTGTCTTAGATGAAAGTGTAAAAGACCATGCATTTTTATCAAATCAATTTGAAATGTAAGGTTTAAACAATATAAATTGAAATATATTTATTTTATGTATGTATATGAAATGTGTAATAAATTATACCTTTTAAAGATGAAATGAAGTCAAGGATGAATCGTTAGTGAAAGAAGATATTTTTTTCTTTGTAAAAAACAATTCTGAAAAAAATTGATAATCTTAACAGAGCGAATATTAGAAGGGTTGTAGAATCACTCAAATTCGTATCTTTATAATAAAATATGTTTACAAAAGAATTAATGATGCATAGTGGTGTGCAAGAGGCATGGAACGAAATCTAAAACATGTTTTGTTTTTCTGTTGAAAATCTAAATGCTTAACATTGATGTGAATTATGAATAAAAATGTTTACTAAAACACGTATTATTACAAAACGTAGCCATTATATGTAAATTGATGATTAATCGCAAATGTTACATAATTTATTTAATCATAGTTGCATTTTGTACACATTTAAATACTCTTACTCAAAATATTGAAGGATTATGATTATATTAAAGCATCTGTAAAAAAACCACGGTTTTTACTACAAATTAGTCATAAAATCTTATTTAATTTTTATAAAAACATAAATTGCCAATTTTACGGTGCTTATATAATTTTAGTTAAGTTGGTATTTTAGATCATAGATACAATTTCCACTAAAAAAAAATTGTATCCATGATCCTATTTTTATTTTTTAAGAAATAACTCATTAACAAGGAAGCACCCAATAAGATGAAATAGAGGCATGAACAAACAATGCCTAATACAATATTTTGTTAATAAAGAATCAATATCCGATAATTGTAAATGCAACTACTATGGAGTTGCTAGTCACTTAAAGGATTAAAAGACAGTTCAATCATTAAACGCTACAAATGTATAAAATTCTTGTTAAAAAAGAAATCCTACTAAAAGTGTATTTAAATGTATTTTTTTAAACTAAAATTCATCACCTATAAAATCCTAAATATTTTATTACATTGCTACTAGAAAGCAATCCTAATAATGCCTTTAATAATGTTAAAAATCAAAATAGATAATTAAAAATAAAATTTAAAAATTGTACATCAATTAAGCAATTTTAAATTTGTCACAATAGAAATGCAATCAATTCATAATTGATAAATAAAATTAAATAACTGTACAATTTCATTGAGGAAGAGAAATATATAGGACAGATTAGACACTTACAATGCCGGATACAAGTACAATGTTGCCAGAGCATACACAATGGTATATAATTACACATCAAAAATATTAATTCCTATAATATATAATATGGTACATCTTGCATCGATAATCAATACTAAAAATGGACATCATGTAACAAATATAACAATCATCTTAACTTTACTCTGTAAAACATTAATCATAGTATAATTTTGTAGATGTTAGCACCGGTTTCATACCCAGCTTAACAAGGGCTTAACAAAATTAAGCAAAATTAACATAAAAAAAGCATTAAGCTATGCAAGATCAGATTTTTTATACATATTTAAACATAAATCTATCTATTTCTATGCTGTTAAAAGATAATAGAAATATTGTATTTAATTTTAACATTTATTTCTTGTGAATATATAAATCCATATGCAAAAAATGATCTCACTGTCGTTTTTGTTATAAAATAATGTTTATATTGAGTTTTTGTTTGTGTTTATTGCTTTTTTAATCAACTTAAATTTCTTAATTACAAATATAATATTTTTATGGCGGTTGTGGCTGTAGAGCTTTTTAAATTGTGTTTATAAATTTTTGATACAACTTGAAAAACTTTAAGCCGTAATTTTTTAATTGCTTACTCTTAATTTTTGTTAAATTTATAATATTTTTAGTAAATAAAAGCTATAGTATTTGGGAAAAATATCGATAAAGAGGACTAGTCTGTCTTTAGCAAAGTAATTTTGACCACTAAGAACGAGTATGCAAATGCTGTTAATGCAGAAGTTCTTAATATGTTAGATGGAGATGAGTTCATCTATAAAAGTGCAAGTTTAATCGTCTCTGACAATCCCAATGAGCTTTTAAGATTCCCGACAGAGTTTCTCAATAAACAACAGCCATCTGGCTTACCTCAGCATACTTTGAAGTTGAAAGTCGGTTGTCTGATAATGTTATTGAGGAATGTGGATCCGAGAAGGGGTCTCTTAAACGGAACAAGGCTACAGATTCTCAGATTAAGAAGAATTATATCGTAGCAAAGATTATAACTAAAAGGAAGGGGGTTTGTGGCGCCATACCAAGGATCGACATGTAACCTAGTGACACGTTATTGTTCTTCGTACATAAAACAAGGCATTCCCTGATTGTGTCATATGCTATGCCCATTCATAAGTCGCAGGGACAGTCATTTGACAATGTCGGTGTTTAATTTCCTGAACCTATATTTGCACATGGACAGTTCTTTGCTGCGATAATAAGAATTTTTAAGTGTTAAAGACATTTGCACACAAAATGTCAGGAAATCGAACCAAGAATATTGTCTATTAGGAACTTCAACAGGGCAATAGAAGGCGGCAATATAATGACATATGGTAGTTGCTTATATAGAGCTACCAAACATCCTAGGCTGCGAGATGTTAAATGATGTGGCAGTTGCTAATAGGACTGCCATGTATCTTATGGTGGTAGGAGGCTAGATGATGTGAGTGGCGTTTGCTTACAGAAGCTATGCTGCTTTTTTGCAAAAAATAGTGAGATTAGTAAAGTTTTAAAAAAAAACTTTAATGTTTAAGACGTAGAGTTATATGTTATTATACTTAATCCCGTTCTTAAAACAAGTAGCTATGTACGTACAAAATAAAAAGATATTAGTTACTAATTATCTTTACATATTTAAACATAATACAATGGAAACAATATATAAAAATTAAATTGTAAATCAGTGATTAATCAATTAATTACTGATTTATTGAAATATTTTTTTAACCCATAAAAAGGAAAAAATATATTTTATTAATTCTGATATTATATCAATTGTTTTGTACTTTATTTTTATTATAGTTTTCATATTTTATATTATCTAAAATATGTTTCTAGAGTTTCTTAAATTCTAAAATTTTTACACATACTGATTTTAAATATTTATTTAAACAGTAAGACACACCAGGTTGATTCTGCCTGACGTAGACGCTATTCCCTAAGATTAACCCATGCATGTTTTTGACATTTGAAAAATGGACTGCTCAGTAATACTCACTTTATTTAATGTACATTTGAAAATAACTACGTTAAAGTGTAGATAAGATGTGTACAGTAAGAGTGAGACCTATCAGCTAGTTGTTAAGGTAATGGCTTAACAAGGCAGTGACGGGTAACGGTATTACTTTGTAATATTCCGGAGAAGGAGCCTGAGAGACGGCTACTAAGTCTAAGGATTGCAGCAGGGGCGAAACTTGACCTATGGATTTTATCTGAGGCAGTTATGGGAAGTAATATTATATTGTTTCATATTGTAAAAGTATATGAGGTGATTAATTGGAGGGCAAATCAAGTGCCAGCAGCCGCGGTAATACTTGTTCCAAGAGTGTGTATGATGATTGATGCAGTTAAAAAGTCCGTAGTTTATATTTAAGAAGCAATATGAGGTGTACTGTATAGTTGGGAGAGAGATGAAATGTGACGACCCTGACTGGACGAACAGAAGCGAAAGCTGTACACTTGTATGTATTTTTTGAACAAGGACGTAAGCTGGAGGAGCGAAGATGATTAGATACCATTGTAGTTCCAGCAGTAAACTATGCCAACGATGTGATATGATATTAATTGTATTACATGATAGAAATTTGAGTTTTTTGGCTCTGGGGATAGTATGATCGCAAGATTGAAAATTAAAGAAATTGACGGAAGAATACCACAAGGAGTGGATTGTGCGGCTTAATTTGACTCAACGCGAGGTAACTTACCAATATTTTATTATTCAGAGAAGATATATTATCTGAGGATGATAATAGTGGTGCATGGCCGTTTTCAATGGATGCTGTGAAGTTTTGATTAATTTCAACAAGACGTGAGACCCTTTTTTTATAGACAGACACAATCAGTGTAGGAAGGAAAGGATTAAAACAGGTCCGTTATGCCCTCAGACATTTTGGGCTGCACGCGCAATACAATAGATATATAATCTTTATGGGATAATATTTTGTAAGAGATATTTGAACTTGGAATTGCTAGTAAATTTTATTAAATAAGTAGAATTGAATGTGTCCCTGTTCTTTGTACACACCGCCCGTCGCTATCTAAGATGATATGTGTTGTGAAATTAGTGAAAACTACTTGAACAATATGTATTAGATCTGATATAAGTCGTAACATGGTTGCTGTTGGAGAACCATTAGCAGGATCATAATAGTTAATATAATATTGTTTGTTTATTATTATTTATTTTTGTACCCACACATGGGATCAATAGGATACCATAACGATGAAGGTCGTAATAGAATACGAAAGTATAATTATTTACCGAATTAATATATTTATTTATATTGATAACCCTTTGAACTTAAGCATATCATTAAAAGGAGGAAAAGAAACTAACTAGGATTTCTTTAGTAGCAGCGAGTGAACAAGAAATAACCCTTGATTGTAATCCTTTATTGGAGATGTAAATCATTTGTTCTATTAATTATTATCATAGAGAATATTATATTCGTTATTGATAGAATAGAATAATAATATTTGAGTAGGGCTGCTTGGTAGTGCAGTTTGAATAAAGGTAGAATGAGATATCTAAGGTTAAATATAATGGTATACCGATAGCAAATAAGTACTGCGAAGGAATTTGTGAAAATGTGTGGGGAATAGCCTTATTTTTAAGGACCCGTCTTGAAACACGGACCAAGGAGATTATAATTATAGCGAGATAAAATCTATAGTCGTTATTAATTTGATTAGTTATAATTATAAGACCCGAAACACAGTGAACTATACATGTTCTGGTTGAAGATAAGCGACAGTTTATTGGAAGACCATAATCATTCTGACGTGCAAATCGATGATTTAAGATGTGTATAGTGGCGAAAGACCAATCGAACTGTGTGGTAGCTGGTTCACAGCGAAATGTCTCTCAGGACAGCAGTCATTATTATATAGGACATAGATGTAGGACACTGTTATAGTTTTTTAATTATGAGAAATCTTTAATTCTATGGAATTATATAAATTAAGTTTATGTAATGAATCTATTGTATGACTAGTGGGCACATGATTGTAAGAATGATGTGCAAAAAGGGATGAACCTTATGAAACATTAAATATTCTAAATAGTAGATATTATACCATAAATATGATGAATACATTGAGACAGTAGGGCGGTTGTTATGGAAGTAGAAATCCGCTAAGAAACGTGTTACAACGTACCTACCGAATGTATTATTGTATAAAATGGAAGAAGATTACTACTTTTATGAGATGTTTCTATAAATATTTAGGTAGCTGTGCAATTTGTTTGTATTGAAGTATGTATGTGAGTACATATAGAAGAAACAAATGAGCCGATCTTGGAGGCAGTAACAATATATTTGTATAGATATAGACTAGGGTTTTCAATTATTATTGAAGTGAATCGGTGTTATTTTAAAAACAAAAAAGATTAATAGTTCTTTATTAAATTACTTAAAGGCAACTTGATTATGACAGTATATTATTTATAATCTAAGATAAATGAATTAGATGATATTATAACTATGGATTGTCATGATAAGAAGTAGTTATTTATATATACTTGATAAAAATAATGTAATTATAACCGTACCTATACCGCATCAGGTGTCTTTGTATCATAACAAATATTTTAAATTAAAGTAAGTAAGGGAATTCGGCAAATTAGATCTGTAACTTTGGGATAAAGATTGGCTCTAGCATGCTAGAACTTTTACTATGTAAGGAATCTGACTGTTTATTAAAAACATAGCTTTTTGTATTTACAAGAAGTGAATTCTGCCCAGTGCATTTATTGTTAAAGTTGTGTAAGCGAATGTAAACGGCGGGAGTAACTATGACTCTCTTAAGGTAGCCAAATGCCTCGTCATTTAATTGGTGACGCGCATGAATGGAGCAACGAGATTCCTACTGTCCCTACTTACAATTTTGTGAAACCACGAGACAAGGGAACGGGCTTGTTATAAATCAGCGGGGAAAGAAGACCCTGTTGAGCTTGACTTTAGTATGTTTTAATAAATATTCGGTATATTGTAGAGAGGTGGGAGTTTTATTGTGAAACCACTAGTATGTTTGAATATTTATTTATTAGAATATATGGGGAGTTTGGCTGGGGCGGTACAGCTGTTAAAAAGTAACACAGCTGTCCTAAGGTAGATGAATGATGGATGGTAACCATCAGTTTATTATAAGGGAATAAATCTGCTTTACTTTATGCATATGACTGTATTTAGTAGGGAAACCTTGGCCTAGCGATCCCAATTACATTCATTATGTATTGGGTGATTGAAAAGTTACCACAGGGATAACTGGCTTGTAGCAGGCAAGCGATCATAGCGACTCTGCTTTTTGATTCTTCGATGTCGTCTCTTCTGATCATCGTAGTGTATATGTTACGAAGTGTTGGATTGTTCACCCGGTAATGAGGAACGTGAGATGGGTTTAGACCGTCGTGAGACAGGTTAGTTTTACCCTACTGTAAGTATTTTTGAGTGAACTTTGATAGTACGAGAGGAACTCTAAGTGATGACCACTGGTAGTGCGATTAACTATTAAGTTATGTTGCTTAGCTACGTCGTTTCGATTAAGGCTGAAAGCCTCTTAAGCCTGAAGCGTAGCTCAAAGATACATTTAGGAGAATACTACTCTTTTAAGCAGAACTGTAAGAATGAAGGTGTATGCCGACATTTTGAGGTTACTGCTTTTTTATCACATATAGTAGGTTAACATACATTTAAATGCATATACTTTTAGAAGTGATAAGCGTATGCGTTTGGCAATAACTGAAAATAGTAGGACAACGTCCATTAAGTTGGATCAGGTGGGATTAATAGACCACGAAGGACTACTCATACCAGTCAAGAAAAAAGCTAGAAATAGCAAATAAATTTTATGCTAATTTAGCATCAGAAAAAGAAGTAGACGTAACTATCTACGATAAAACTAATCTTGCTGATCTTCCAATGGAAATAACAGAAGAAGAATTTTTATCTGCATTAAAGAAATGTGGTAATAACAAAGCACCAGATCAAATACAAAAGTTCCAGGACTGATGTTTGCTGATGACATTGTGGTCTTTGGAAATGACATCATTGATCTTGACAACAAGATTAGAAAAATATCAAAATGGGCAGTTGATAACAGAATGAAGATCAACTGCAAAAAAAGTGGAGTATTAGAATGGTCTGTTCATTCTAATGCTCAATTAAATAGAAGTTTGTTTTCCCTCAAAACAGACTTTGGTGACATTGATGAAGTCACAGAATACAGATATCTAGGTGTTCTGATAAAAAGAAATACCCTAGAAGAACATATTGTCAGAGACGCTGCTGCGCGTGGCAAGAAAGCTTTAGATGCCTTGATGCCAAAGCTACTTAGTAGTAGCATAAACCTTACTTTCAAGGCCATCTTAGTAAAAAATGTACTTGTACCTGCATTAATGTATGGTAGTGAACTTTGGGGAATGTCAAGTACAAGAGCAGGAAAGATCAATAGGATCTTAAGAAAGTCTCTAAGGATGATATTCAAACGAGTATTAGTCCCCCTTGATAGAGTAATGGATGAGTTCAGTATTGAACGAATTCATATACAAGCAGCTCTAAGTAGATATAGAGCATACAATAAGTGGAAACACAATAAAACAATTATTTCGGATATAATATCAATTAATCCGAGAGAAAGAAAAACAACTTGGTGTACAAGGACACAAAGATGGTTAAAAAGATTTGTCAGTAATGACTATGATAACAGTGATTATAGATTAATCACAGCAAGAATTATTGATGTGCTAAGAAGTAGGAGATCTTTGAATACTTCTATAGCTTCATCAATAGCAAAAAAGTATGACATAGGAGATTCACAAATCAAATATGTCATACAGAAAATGACCAATCGTAAGATTAGAACGTATACTAGATTGAGATGCAATCTAGTTAAGTGGTCCTCATCCTTGGCCAATTCTAAAAGAATCCCTGTGATTTATAGGAGTAGATGCTTTTTATGTGATGGACCACAAGAAAATTTAGAACATTTTTGATTGAGTGCAGCCTCTTAAGTGAGGTTAGATCTTCATTTGCTGAAAAACTGCCGATATTGAGATGTTCTAGAACAAGTAACCAAGATAAAGTAAAATTACTTCTTGGTAATAAGAATGGATTGAAAAGTAATCCAGAAAAGATTGAAGAACTCTGTTGCATCATAGAGTTCTTAGATAAAATGGTTTGGTCTAGAGCTATTATGATTCATAAGAAACTCAAAGATTTAAACCCAAGAACAACGAATTAGTGTAACTAATAAGAAAACTTTTATTTATTTTAGACTTGGGAGAAGTCGGGCATGATACTGATGCTGTATCACAAAGCTGAACTGAGTTGTGTTCTTAAATGGTGTATTGAGCCAGGCTAATACGTTCCTCTAATGCCCACTTAAGGTGGGTCAGTCACTTAGTGACTATGAAGTTGTTGTCCTACGGGAACGTCTTTTTCTCCTACAAGCGAGGCCGTTAAGGTATGCTGGCGCGTAGAGCGTTACTTATTGTTGTTTTTTTTGTCAGCGAAGTTTTTGGTGGCTTGGTGGCTTTTCTTGTGTGCTGGTAGCTTTTCTTGTGTGCTGATTTTTCATTTTTATGGTCTTTATCATAAACATTTTTATTTATTTTTTTTTTAAACAGTGTGTCATTGTGACGTCACTATAAATAAATATTTTTATATACTTGATTTTACTTTTTTAACAAAATTATCAATTTTTTATAAAATTTTTAAAATGTAAATTTAATTAAACAAATTATCAAATTTACAGTTAAAAATATGCTTAAATTTGAAAAAAAAGAAACAAATTTGATTAATAGAAAAATTTTTATTTTTTTAATTTATGTAAATTTAAATTAAATCAAAACAAAAAAAACTATAAAAACAAAAATAGAATTTACCCCTATGTCACAATCTTCTGCATTGTTCAACAGCCTATTAGATTTCTGGAGAAGCAAGGAAGCATGTATAAATACTACAAAAGAAAAAAGTAATTTTTATATTAATGATAAAATTATAAAAAAAAAGGTTTCTATCCCAGTTTTAGCTAGTACAAGTATTTATGAAAACAAAATTGTAATAAAAGGCTCTGTCAATGTAACTGACAACCATTCTAATTTAATAACTGAAGAGTCTAGAAAAGAAACTAAATCTTGCATAAAAAATATAAAAAATGAACATAAACATTTAGAAAAAGTAATTTGCAATAAAAAAGATATGGAAGATAAATTATCACCTTCTAAAAATTTAATAAATAATTTCTGTAATAAAACAAAAAATAATGAACACATGAGGAGTGAAAAAAAATATGGTAAGCAAAAGTTAATATTGGAAGAAATAGAAGAAGAATTTGTATGTAATAACCCTGAAGTATTATTAAAATCTTGCGATGCCTCTAAAAAAGAACCGTTTTTACCTATTTTAAATGAATTTACAGATATACAAGTTGAAAATCAAGACACCTTGCAGATTAAAAAGGAAAACACGCAGGACAATTTAAAAATTACTGATAAAACGGTTAATAAAATAGAAGAATTTAAGGAACCAACCAGAGAAATAAATAGCAATCAATCAATTCTTGCTAAAGCAAAAAACATAAAAGTTGTTCAAAACATATGTTGGGAATATAAAATTGTTGATTGCCATTATACAGATAATTTCTTGTTTTCTGTATTCGGAGAAAATTTAAACAAGGTTTTGAATAAAATAAAAGTTTATAGCATGATTGATAAAACAAATGAAGAAATATTTTATGTCGACGAACATGATCTGCAAAATGCAATCTTAAAAATTGACTTCTTGGACTCTGAGGAAGATCTCAATGGAGCGGAAATGGAGATCGGAAAACGGTTGTCGTCTTCCTATGATGAATGGATGAGAAAACATAAGAGAAATGTACGGAAAGCAGTTAGCTATGAGGTATGGGGTTGGAAACAATTTATAATTGATAAATGTAAAAGTTGGATCTGTTGTTCTGAAAATGACTATATAATAGATCTTTAATAAATGAATAGAATATATATTTCTTTTTTATAACGTTGACAATATTATTTTTACCTTTTATTCTTTTTAGTTTAAACATTATGTAGTCTGGAAATTACATTGTCCCTAAACAAAAAAACAATTATTTTATAGTTTTAAAATCAATATAAGAAATAAGATTGTAAAGCGAATTATTATATTTATAATTTGAAACCCCTCTGATATTTATCTAACAAATTTTCACGTTATATAAATTTACACTTATTTGCATAAACTTTATACTTGGGAGAAGTCGGGCATGATACTGATGCTGTATCTAAAGCTAAACTGAGTTGTGTTCTTAAATGGTGTTTTAAATCAGGCTACTACGTTCCTCTAATGCCCACTTAAGGTGGGTCAGTCACTTCAGTGACTATGAAGTTGTTGTCCTACGGGAACGTCTTTTTCTCCTATAAGCGAGGCCGTTAAGCGTTAATTATTGATGTTTTTTAATTTTTAATGGCTTTTCTTGTGTGCCGATTTTACAGAATAAAACATTTTATTTATTTATGTTGATGTTTTTCTTGTGTGCTCATTTTCATTTTTTAATTATACAACATTTTATTTTAACTTAGTTTTTACATATTTTTTTTACTAATTTCAGTTATTTATATTGTTTGTATTGATTTTGTGATAATGAAATTACAATAAAATATTAGATATTTTTTTTACCCTTGTTAATGACAGTACAATTTACTCGATCTTCAAAATCAAATAATCTAACTGTTGGTATTGTAGGTTTGCCAAATACTGGAAAAAGTACGTTATTTAATTTTCTAACTAAAAATTCAGTACCAGCTGAAAATTATCCATTTTGTACAATTGATCCCTCTTTTGGTAAAGTTGAAATTGATGATGTTAGATGTGATAATTTAGTGAAGATTTGTAGACCTAATAAAGTTGTAAAAGCTTGTCTTAATGTAACTGATATTGCAGGATTAGTCAAAGGGGCTAGTGAGGGATTTGGTTTAGGGAATTGTTTTTTAAATCATATAAGGAATGTAGATGCTATATTTCATGTTGTTAGATGTTTTGAAAATACTGAAATTTTGCATGTCGAGGATTCGATTGATCCACTTCGGGATGTTAACGTTGTGAATGACGAGCTTCGTAAAAAAGACATAGAAACGTTGACTAAATTTTACGAACGTATGATTAAAGATAGTAGAGGAAAACCTCTTGATAAAAAATATAAAGATAGGTTGTCACTTGTAGAGAGAATACTTAAGATTTTAGAGACATCTTGGGTGAACGAACACACGTTTAATGATGAAGAAATTGTTTTTATCTCAACAATGGATTTATTGACAGTGAAAAATGTTGTTTATTTAGCAAATGTAAGCGAAGAGGATTACGAAAAGAAGCGAGTAAACAAACACCTTAGATCTTTGTTATCTTTTACAAAAAATGTTATTGTGTTTAGTGCCATTTACGAGCATACTAGTGAAAAAAGAACACCTTTTATTGGTAAATTGGCTAAAAAAGGATATGAATTATTAAATTTAATTAATTTTTTTACTGTTGGTAAAGATGAGGTAAGAAGTTGGACTATACGAAAAGGGATTACTGCCCCTCAAGCCGGTGCAGTTATACATAGTGATTTTATGAATTATTTTATTATGGCCGAAGTGTGTTCTTATGATGACATGATTGAGCTCGGTTCTGAGGCAGAAGTAAAAAAACACGGAAAATATTACCAAAGAGGAAAGCAATATATTGTCAATGATGGAGATATAATTTTGTTTAAACACAATCCACCTACAAGCAAATTAAAGAAGAAGAAATAAATTATAGGTTATACTTTAATGTTTATTAATTTAAATTATTTATTGTTAAAGATATTTTTGATGTTTTATTATTAAGACTTTTTTTGTTCTACTGAACTACTTGTTAATATTTTATTGTTAAGACTATATATTAATGTTTTTTAATTAAGACTATTTATTGTTATTATTAAAATAAGCCATAATTTAGCCAATGAAAATACACACGTCATGTGTCTATAGAAGTTAAATTATAATATTTGTAACTAAAATAAAATTTACAAGTGAGACACATTTATCTATTTGTAAACAATAATAAATACACAATTTACTATTCAAACTAAGTCAAGATTATTTTAAAGATCAATTAGAATTTTGATTACATTTTCTAAGAATGTAATTTTTAACAAAAAAAACATTCTTTGTTTTTAGATTACGTTTTTTTTCACCTTACAAATGCAATAAAAGAAAAAGATGTCTGAACTAACTTAAAACTTTTTAAATATGTAAAATAAACATTATTTATATAGTTGTATAAAATAATATAATATAATAATAATAATATAATAATAATCTTACAAATATAATAATAATAATAATAATAATAATAATAATAATAATAATAATAATAATAATAAGAATAGTTATTATAATAATAATAATAAGTAATAATAATAATAATAATAATAATAATAATAATAATAATATAATAATAATAATAATAATAATAATATATTTTTATTATTTCTATAGTTGTATAATAAACATAGCTTATATTTTTTTATTTAATTTCTATAATTATTTACAGATGTCGCTTTAAATTAATAACGTATATATAAATATTAAAACAATTTCTTTGTAATTTTTTTACCCTCTAAAATGAAACAAGATTTACATTTTTAGATATTCGCGCTATTGTCAACGAACTCAAACCGAAACTTGTAAATAAATTTATTCAAAATTTTTATACAACACAACAAAGAATTATTTATATCAAATTCAGTTCAAAAGACATTTTACTTATTGAACCGGGTATTAGAATTCATCTTACATCTGAAGCTGATGAAGGTATAAGTCATTTTTGTAATATATTGCGAAAAAAAGCAAGACGAGATAAATTAATTAATTTGTATCAAGTTGGGTTTGATAGAGTAGTAGTTTTTGAATTGACTCGACAAAAAATAGTAGTTGAGTTTTTTAGTGGTGGAAATGTTTTTATTTTAGATGAAAATGATAAAATAATAGAAGTTTTTAGAGTTGTTAAAGAATTAGATATTGTCAAAAATACGACCTACGTTTTTAACCCAGTAGAATTTGATTTTAGTTATACGAATTATTGTAAAATGGATTTTAATGAGTTTTTACCTTTTGACAAAGAATTGGTTGATGATTTAACTAATAAAATTAATAATAAAGATTATAATGAAGATTCAAATAATAAGATTACTAGTGAACCAAATAATAAAATTATTAGTGAACCAAATAATAAGATTAGTAATGAAGATCTAAATAATAGAGTTAGTATTGAATCAAGTAGTAATAGAGATAATGAATGCAACAGTAAAAGTAACAGTGAAGAAACTTTTAATAAAATTTTTAAAGATTTCTCAGATTTCATAAATAATATTGGAAATATCGGAACAGTACAATTAAAAAAAGGAAAACCTTTTTCTTTTTTTCCTTTTAATTTGCAAACTGAAAATAAAATTGAATTTAAGACTTTTAACGAAGCCGTTGAATATTTTTTTTCTGATAGGAAAAAATCGAAAAAACAACCTGTCGACAAGGCTCAAAAAGTCAAAGATAAACAATATGAACATATTAAAGAATTAGAAAATATGGTAGAAGATTTGTCTATAAAAACAAGTTTATTAGTCAATAATCAAAATTTAGTAGAAGAAATTTGTAAAATTCACAATTCTGTTTTAAAAAATAAAATCCGGTGGGAAGATTTTAAAAATTTTCAAATTGATGAAAAAAATAAAGGAAATGACGTGGCAAAAAATATAATAAGATCAGATTTCAAAAACAAGTCATGTATTATAAATTTACAAGATAATGATGATTCTCATTATGTTGAAATTGATTTTACTAAATCTATTCATTCTAACGTACAAAATATTTTTGAAAAGAAAAAAAAGTTACAAGAAAAAATTAATAAAACTAAAATAGCTATTGATACGATAAAAATCAAAACATTTAAAAAAGAAGAGAAGGTTAAAATTCAACGAACTGTATTTTGGTTTGAAAAATTTATTTTTTGTTTTTCAACTGATAAAAAATTAATAATTGGTGGGAAAAACAGTCAACAAAATGAAATTTTAGTTAAAAAACATTTATTAGGTAATAATTTGTATTTTCATACTGAATCTTCTGGTGGGTCAAGTGTTATAACAACTGATGATGTAGATGTAGAAGAAGCTGCACTTGTCGCTTTATGCCAATCTGCATGTTGGGAATTAAATATTGTTTCTCCAGTTTGGTACGTCAAAGGAACAAGTTTCTAAGACCCCACCAACAGGACAATTTTTACCTAAAGGGTCTTTTTTAATAAGAGGAAATAAAACGTATGTAAATGTTTATAAGTTAGAATATGGAGTGGGATTATTATTTAAGACTAGTGATGATATAAAAGAAGGAGATTATTTTATTAAATTTGAAATGCTGTATTTGTTACAGACCCTAGTAATTACGAAATTGACTTTGCTATGCCAATTTCCGCACCGTACAAAATTCTTAAAAATTTATATAAATTTAATGTGCGGATTTTACCAGGAAAAGATAAAAAAGGTAAAGTTGTCCAGGAATAATTTCCCATTATATGAAAAATGCAGATGAGAGAATAATAAAAATCATAAAACGAATTTCAGTTGAGGAGTTTGTAAATGTTTTACCGACAAATATTAAGATTGGAAAAGATATCAAATGATTAAAATATATTTATTGTCTATGTATTAATTGTAATACTATTATGTATAAATTATTATATATTAGTTATTATAAGTTTATATTTTAGTTGTATAAATATTATATATTAGTTATAGTACTAATTGTAATACTAATATATATTACTTAATTATATATTACTTAATTGCATTTTACTTGATTATATATTACTTTATTCAATATTACTTTATTCAATATTAGTAATAATTGTTCTTCTCATATTTTTTTTATTATTTCTAAAAGTTCTTTATTTGTTCTTTTTGTATTACTTTTTAAATCAATATTATCATTCTTCTGTATAGATTCATTACTTTTTAAATCAATATTATCATTCTTCTGTATAGATTCATTACTTCTTATCTCAATATTATCATTCTTCTTTATAGATTCATTACTTCTAGTATTACAATTCTCAATATAAATAAAATATTTAAAAGTATCTATTTCTTCATTTAAATCAGTTACTTTAGTACATAATAATTTTTTATCTGAGTCGTACAAAGTTAATTTCTTATTATTGTATTTATAAAAACCTTCTTCCCATTTTTTTAATTTCTTCTTTTTATCTTTTGTGTAAATACATGGCAACATTTAAAGGGTTATAATTAAAAAAATCAATGTGCATGAAAAAGGTAGCATAAAATAAATGAAGTGCATGAAGGACATTTATATAAAAAACTACATTTGCATGAATGGATAAAATAATGATATGTGCATAAATGATATCCAAATAAATAAACTTTATCTGCATGAATGCCATTTGCATAAAGAAAAGAATGATTGGAAAAAATATTATAAAAAAATGGTACTACATTCAGGTGTCCATAAACTATAAAAATCTTACAGATGTTTTACATGTAGTTTTTAATGTTTGAGTGTTACGGAACTTTTTATGAAATACATTCCTTCTTCTACTCATGGGGGTATAAAAAATTTATTTATAAATGGAAACTTGAATGATTTTCTATTTGCTAAACTGAGTTGTGTTCTTAAATTTTAGATATAAAAATTAATAGAAAGATCTAATTAATAGTTTTGTAAGTCTAGAGATCTTTATATTAATTTCACTTATATTATAAATTATTTTAATGTACTGTACTAGATCCATAAAATATATAAAATATGTAACAGATATATAAAATATGTAACAGATCCATAAAATATAATTTAATAGTATATATAAATACATTATTTGTTAATAGAAATGAATAGAATATATTTAATGCCCTTTATGGACTTAGAAGAAATTAAAAATGAATTCTTGGCAAAATTAGAAGAGTACCCATTTGAAACAGATGAAGAAGCACAATCTTTAGGATTGGAAAAATACAAACTCAATCACAATTTAAAACCAATACCACTAGAGACACCATTTTGTATCAAACCAAGAAAAACTCATACAAAAGTCATTGAAAAAAATGACACAATAGAAGAAGTTTTGGAATTTTCTGAATCTTCTGAAGATGAATATTCCTCAACAGATGAAATTTATCATGATGATATAAATTTAAATATAAATCTGAGTATTAAAAGTAAACTGATTATTGATTCTTGTGAATTAACAATTTGTAGAGGTAAAAAATACGGTCTAGTAGGGAGAAATGGTATTGGAAAAACGACTTTATTAAAAAATATAAAAAAAAGAAAATTTGGAATACCTCGTGGTATTAAAATTTATATGATTGAACAAGAATGTAATCTTGATCTTTCAGTTTTAGAACATGTTGGTGAAAATGGTGGGCGTATTTTGTCAGGGTTTGGATTTACAAAAGAAATGATTTTGAAAAATCTAAAAGATCTTAGTGGAGGTTGGAGAATGAGAGCACATCTTGCTAAAGCTATTAATATTAACCCTGATTTATTATTACTAGATGAACCTACTAATTATTTAGATATTGTAGCTTTAAATTGGTTGGAAAAACAAATTAAAGAATTAAAAACTGTTATTATTGTTTCACACGATAGAGATTTTCTAAATAATGTGGTTGATGAGATTTTACATTTAAATGATTTCAAAATTGACACGTACAAAGGAAATTATAATTCATTTGTTAACCAAAGAAATAATAAACAGATTCAACTTAAAAGAGAGTATGAAAATCAATTAAGACAAAGGGAGCATTTACAAAGTTTTATAGATAGGTTTAGAGCTAGTGCAGCGAGAGCTGCACTAGCACAATCAAAAATCAAACAACTCGCTAAAATGCCACCACTTGTACCACCCAAAAAAGACCCAATAATAAAATTTACATTTGACAGTACAATTTGTAAAGGTCTTTTAGTAGAAATGAGAGATGTTAAGTTTTCTTATATTAAAAATAATCCTATTTTCAATAATATAACGATTTCTATTACAAATCAATCACGAATTGTGATTGTAGGAGCTAATGGACAAGGGAAATCCACCTTTTTAAAAATGTTAACAAATAATTTACAAAATTGTGATGGGTACATTTTAAAAGCACCGACACTTAGCGTAGGATATTTTGCACAACATCATGTTGATAATTTAAATGTAAATGAAAAAGTTTTAGATTTGATGTTAAAACAAAATACATTTGAAGAGAGTAAAAGAGCTTTATCGAATTTTGGATTGAATGTTGATAATCAGAGGATAGGCACTTTATCTGGTGGACAAAAAAGTAGATTGACTATGGCACTTATAAATGGATTAAAACCCAATTTATTAGTTTTTGATGAACCTACTAATCATTTAGATATGGAGTCTATTGAAGCATTGGGTGATTGTATTAAAAGGTTTGAAGGAGGAGTAGTTTGTGTTAGTCATGATTTGAATTTTGTAAGTAAAGCTTTTAATGAAGTTTATGTTTGTGAGAATAAGACACTTAGATATTTTAGAGGTACAGCAGTAAGACTACAAAGAAAGTATAAAGAATGAAATATGATATAATAAATATATTAATAATTATACATATTATATTTATACTATGTTATACTTATAATATATAATATGTATAATTATTAATAAATATATAATTTATTATACTATGTTATAAGTATCTATTGCAATTATACATATTATACTTACTATGTTATAAATATAGGTTAGGTATATCTACAATACTATCTTATAACATAGTATAATTATGTATGATATAGTACAAATATAACTAATATATTAATATTATACAAAATAACTAATATATTTATATTATACAAAATAACTAGTATATTAATATCAATTATACAAAATAACTAATATATTAATATTATACATTAAACAACTAATATATTAATATCAATTATACATATTGTTATATTAATATCAATTATACATATTGTTATATTGTTTATAAAATTGTGTACCCTTTATATGTTCAATACATTTATAAAGAAATTGAAAGATGACATTTTAAAACAAAAGGTAAAAGGTCATTTCGCTTCACAAAATTTATCAAAACATTCTTTCTTTCTATTAATTCTAAGTATCTTGTCAATTGTAATGGGATGTTTAATGACCCACTCATTTTACAATTTATATGAGAAAAAATAAATTACAAGGAAAGTCAGACTATTTCTGTTTTTCTACCTCAGTCTACAATTTATTTTTATATTCAAATTGACAATTTTTACCAATCTAATTTAAAATATTCAAAAAGTATAAGTTACGACCAATTGAAAGGTAAAACAGATACCCATTCTAATGTCACTGACCCTTTAAGTAGTAGAAATGGTAAAGATTTTTATCCAGCTGGATTTTACCGAATACTTTCTTCCAAGACAAATTTAATTTTTCTAATTTAAAAGTTAATTTAAATGATATAAGTTGGAATAGCATGCGAAAACGAATAAAACCAAGTGGTTATGAAAGAAATGAAGTTATACCTCCTCCCCTTTGGAAAAATATAAAAATATACCTGATTTATCAGAAAATACAAGATTTATTAATTGGATCTATACAGCCCCATTTTATAACTTTAGAAAGTTATGGGGAATAATAGACGTGGAAGAGAGTGGAGTTTATAAAGTGGAAATTGATTCAACATTTCCTTATGGGAAAAAGAGTATCTTTTTTAGTCAAGTCTCTTGGGCAGGCACTAAAAATTATTTTTTATCTATGGCTTTAATAGCCATGGGATTAGTTGGACTTGTCTTTTCAGTCTTTTTATAGAAAGGTACTTTAATATTACATATAATAAATATATTGAGTTTTATAGTGTACAATTACTATAGTAGTGTAATATATTAATATTGAGTTTTATAGTGTATATAATAAAATACTTGAATAGTGAAGTGTATTATATTAATATTGAATTTTATAGTATATAATATATTAATATTGAGTTACTTTAAATAATATTAGTACATATATGTCTTGTATATAATATAATATATAATTTGTATAGATATTATAAATATCTATATACTATACAACTTAATTATTACTACATTATAGATATACTACTATATTATAGATATTATATACTACTATGTATGTACTATATATATAAAGATACATCCTATATTATTATTGTTCAAAATTATTTATGCTAAATATTTTTACCCCTAAAAATGCCTGTAAAGAGAAAAAATCATGGAAAAAACAGAAAAAATAGAGGATCTTGTAAACCTGTCCAATGTGATAAATGTGGTAGAATTGTACCCAAAGATAAAGCCATTAAAAGGTTTAAAATTGTTCCATTAGTAGAAGCTGGTTCTATGGATGATGTAAAAGTTGCTTCTATTTACGATATTTTTGAAGTACCAAGAATGTCTTATAAAAATCAATATTGTATTTCATGTGCTTGTCATGCTAGAATTGTAAGAGTAAGAAGTAGACAAGGAAGAAAAATAAGATATGATGGAGAAAGAAGAATGATTAAATAATTTTAATTACTAATGTTTATAATAATATTATTTTTATTAATATAGTTTTATATTGTAGATGTATTTGTATTATTTGTATTTAAATTTATGTTTTACAAATATTAATATCATATTATATAACAATAATAAAATAGTACTATTATAATAGTATATTATACAATATAATATCATATTATACAATAATATATATATATTATAATATAATATATTTATAACAAATATATATGTATAATATATATTATAAATATCACTTATAATAATATTAATAGTAGTACTATTATATATAACAATAATATTAATAAACAATAATATTATATATAACAATAATATTCAAAATATCGAAAGATTTATTTTTTAATTACTTTTCCAAGACCAATTGTTTTTTCTCCACATCTCAAGACAAACTTTTCTACAACCTCTTTATTTGATAAAACAATCTCTTTATCACATTTAATTTCGACTAGTCCTTTTTTTTTAATTCTAATAAATTTATTTTTATTACCAGTTACTTTAATATCAACTATTTTACACTGCACTGTTACGACTCCTATATGTAAAATACACTCCAAACCAACACTAAAAATAGGAGTACTTTCTAAAACCATTACTACACTAGAAATCTCTTGTGTACATTTAAATGAATCATTATCAGTACTCACTAATCGACTACCTACTGCAATATCTTCAGAATCAGTTTTTAATTTAATATTAACGATATCTCCTTGATAACACTTGTCTATTTCTACATCCTCCATAGTAGAAATACTACTTATTTGTACTTCTGAATTATTAGGTAAAACTTTAACCAGGTCATTCTTTTTTAAAATACCTCCATTTACTTTTACACATATTGATTTTGAACCTACAGATTTATATTTCTCAATAACAACTACATTTAACGTCTCAAAATCACTTTTGCCAATATCCACATTATTTAAATACTCTAAAAAAGATGGTCCATTATACCAATTGTTATTATTTTCAGTTGTAATATCCTCATTAGTATTGCCTACACTAGCTATATTATCCCCTTTAAGACCACTCACCGGTATAAAAACTGTATCAGGGAAAATTTTTGATAAAAATTTTTCGAGTTTTTCTTTAATTTCATTAAATCTATCAATTGACCAAAGTACAGAAGGATCATCCATTTTATTAACCAATACAACTAATTTCTGAATAGTACTACATTTCATTAAATAGATATTTTCTATTGTTTGTCCTCCTTTGTCAAACCCAGCCTCAAATTCCTTACTTCTAGCACTTACTACTAAAACACCCACATCCGCATAATTCGCCCCGCTAATCATTTCAAAAACGAATTGTTTATGACCAGGTGCATCAAGAATCTTAACTTTTCTATTAGGTAAATCAAATGAAGCTTTTCCTAATTCGGTTGTTATACCTTTTTCCCGTTCTTCTGGATTTGTATCCATACACCAACTTAAATACCAATTTTCTTTACCAGTTGTTTTAGCTTCTTCTTTGTATTTTTGTAGAGTACGCGAATCAACTACATTTTTAAGATTTAGTATTTGTCCACATATAGTTGATTTACCGGCGTCTACATGACCTACAAAAATAATGTTAATGGTTTGGATTAATAGATTTAATTTTTCAAAGTCTTCCATAGGGGGTACTTTTTTAAATTTTTTATCTTAAATGACTGTTATAAATTAATATTAAAAAATTTGTTAATGTTTCAACTGTTTATATTTATTAATATTTCAACTGTTTATATTTATTAATATTTCAACTGTTTATATTAATATTAACAAATATATTAATGTTTCAACTGTTTATATTTATAAAAATTTTTAAATGACCAGTTATACAATATTGTAGATGACCACTAAAAGGTTTATAATTCTAAAAGAGGTATAAATAATATTCATTTATTACTAGTAATAAAATATTGAAGAGTTGTTAATGTACAAAACTATTAGGCTGTTTATTTGTAGAAATATTACAAGTACAATTTTATTAATAAGTAAAGGCAGATATTATTGTATTTGATAACGAGATCTAAATATTATTTATATGTTAAATTGATCAAAAATTAATTTTATGAATGATGTCAAAATATTTTAATTTTTAGTCTACACGACAAAATAGTTTTTGTATGTAATTAAATAGCTTATGAAGTAAAATATATAATAAAATAAATATATAATAATATATAATATAATAATAATATATAATAATATATAATAATATATAATAAATATATATAATATATAAAATATATATATAATAATATATATAATATATAATAAATATATAATATATAATAATATAATAATATATAATAAATATATATATATAATAAATATATAATAAATATAATAATATAATAAATATATATAAGTTAATTATAAATATATAGTAGATATATAAAATATTATTTTATAAATTAACACGAGCTATTCATAATATAAAGAATATATCTAATGATTTTTGTAGATAAAGAGAACATCTATTTATTTTTATAAAAATAAATAATTTTCAAATAGCATAAATAAAGAAAAAGTAAATTTGTAAAATTTACCTGAGTTGTGTTCTTAAATGGTGTATTTAAAAGATAGGATTTTTACAATTTAAGTTGTAAATTAAAACATTCATTGTTTTTAATATAGTACTTGAAAAGTGTATTTATTTATGAGAAGAGTATTTATATATAGTACTTGAAAAGTGTATTTATTTATGAGAAGAGTATTTATATATAGTACTTGAAAAGTGTATTTATTTATGAGAAATGTTTTAAACAAGTCTACACTGTTAAAATGAAAAATGTAACTATAACAAGTCTTAGATCTAAAAAAATATTTTAACAAGTCTTAGATTTAAAAAAATGATTGTTTTGTCTGTTACAGAAAAATCATAATTTTATTAAAAATTGAAGTGCAAGATTTCATAAAAGAGATACAACTTATATTTAAAATTGAGCAACTTCATATTTTGTATTTTTAATCTCCAAATCATTTTTTTTACTTGACATTTAAATTTATTGGATAATAAAAATCAAAAACTTTTTAAAAAGATTATTTAGTAAAAAATAGAATTAATGTAAAAATAGTAAAAATAGAATTGTAAAAATAGTAAAAATAGAATTGCATAGTAAAAATAGAATTAATAGTAAAAAAAAGAATAAGTTAATATTTCACATTTAATTCTATTTTTATAAAATTTTTAATAAAAAAAATTCTTTACCCTCAAATGTCTAGTGAAAATAAAAAAAACTAAAATGAATGAAAATTTAATCAAAAATGTAGAAAAAGTGGATTCCGAAAATATAGAAAATACTTCTATATATAAAAAAAATTTGAAAGTATTATCTATAGAAGAAGAGAAAGCTATTGAAAATCTAGTTTTCATGTCACAATTATTTAAAAAGGATAATAGAAATTTTTTTAATGGAAATACGTTTAAAGAAGTTATTTTAAAAAAATTACAATGTAACACTTGTGACGATTTTTTGGATATTGAATTAGTACAACTTTTTATACATTGTGGGTACACGGGAGATTATACAAAATTATTTAATTATGAAAATCGGTGTAAACAGAAAGAAGAACAAGAGAAAGATATTAAATTTAATGATATTACAAATAAAAAAAAGAAGAAAAAAAGTTTTTACATGCGCGTTTTGTCAGTCAAAATTTACTAGTAAAAACGGGTTATCTTATCATACGAATTATGTACATTCTATAGAAAAATCAAAAATTGTTAAACCTTTTGAATGTCCTGTAAATGATTGTAATAGAAAATATAAAAATAAAAATGGACTTTTTTATCATATGACTCATCGTCATATGGATGACGTGGATAATGTAGAGGAACTATTTATTGATTCTTGTAAAGCAAAGAATGTTTAAAATAAATATTTGTAAAATTTAGTATTAGTTTTTTACATGCTAAAAAAAATATGCAATTGGTTTTAATTTTCAAATGACACTTTGTACAGTCCTCTTTCTACAAATCTTTCGTATTGCTCATTTGTCATCCATTTGATTTCTATTTCGGAGTCACATTTATTTATTTCTACATTGTACACTTTTTGATTGATAATAACAATAATATTATTACAGTCAGTGATGTATAGACATACATTCTGATTATATGTTTCACTTAACTCTCTTTGTATTCTATACAGTTCATCAGGATGATATAATACTTCTGGAATACATGCAGGTCTACATACGTCATCAAGGTCGAGATTGTATAATGTTTCAATATTACATTTTACTTTTTCTGTTTCAAATAACTCAAATGTCGTGTCATCAATAAATGTATACGTGTAAATTTTAGACTTTTGCTCTTTGCTTGTACTAAATCCTATTTCTTCACCATTACAATCACAACAAATCTCTGCTTCTTTCCTATAATATTTTATTGGTCTACATTTAGAAGTACAATCTTCTTTTGGCATGTATTGGTACGTTGAACAATCATTAAACAATACTTGAGAGTTGTTTATCTGTGCTATATTTGATTGACAACATAAAGGAATGGAAGTCTCGCTTGTCTGACAAGGCAAGGGACTTGATGAGCAACATTGCGGAATATTAATTTCTGATTGACAACATGGAGGAGTAGTGGGTGGAATGAGTTGCCCGATGGCAGTACTGGTCTGACATGATAGAGGAGTAGTGGGTTGAATGAGTTGACTAGTAGCATCATTGGTCTGACAACATGGAGGAGTAGTGGGTTGAATGAGTTGACTAGTAGCAGTACTGGTCTGACATGGTAAGGTATTGTGTGAACAACATTGTGGTATATTTGTTTGGACAGAAGTAGAAGGTTGACTCATTGTTGCGTTTGATTGACAACATAAAGGAGTAGTGGGTTGAATGAGTTGCCCAGTAGCAGTACTGGTCTGACATGGTAAGGTACCTTGTGCACAATACTGTTGCCCATTAGATTGATAACATAGAGGAGCAGGAAGTTGATTAATACGTGAAGATATTGGCTTTTGTTGATCGACTACATTTTTCGTTTTTCTTCTGGGTCTAGATGGACATACTCCTATACACAATGCATGCTTACTACTATTCCTTCCTTTAATGTACGGTGTTAATGTTCCATTTTGTGTAAGTATCATCACTTTTCTATGATCTTCCCAACCATAAACAAATGCAGATTCGACGTTTGCTTCTTTTAATATTTTCATAAGCTTGATTACGTTTTTCCCATTTGCTATCACTCCGACATTAGAGCTCTTTCTACAAATTTCATAAGGTGATTTACAACCCTTTGATTCTATGACTATAGGTACAAAGCAGGTCACTAAACTGAGAACAATAAGAATTAAATTCATGATAAGGGTGATTAAAAATTTTTTATTTATACTTTGATTTGTTTATTTTTAATTTAAAATTTTATTCATTGACTCATAATTTTAATTTAAAATGTATTTTTCAAAAATTTACTTGTAGTCTTTAAATACTAAAATAACACTTATATTTAAAATTAATTATTTTTAATTTAAAAAATATTTGTAATAGAAATTTACTTGTAATCTTTAAATACGTAAATAATACTTAAATTGTAAATATACTTAAATTTGAAATAAATTTTTTAGAAATTTACTTGTAGATTTATTGCGTAATTAACACTTAAATTTAAAATAATTTTTTTTTGTTTATATTATTTTAAATACGTAAATAATACTTATATTGTAAATAAATATTTTTTTTTGTTTATATTATTTTAAATAGAAATATACTTGTAGTCTTTAAATAATAAAATAATACTTATATTGTAAATACACTAATATTTAAAAATATTTTTTAATTAATCTCTTTTGCCATTTCAAAATATTTTTTACTTTTTTCAAGATCACATGTTTTCCTGTAATACTCCTCTAAAAATAAACAAATCTTTTTTACATCAAAATCTTTTACTTTACTCTCACAAACATACATTTCATAATATTCTGCACTTTCACAATACATTTTCATTGTTTTATAAGTCTCTGCAATATACAAATAACCAAAAGCATCATTTAATTTTACACTTCTTTTAAAACATTTAATTCCATCTTCGTACATTTGCAAATTAATATAGGCATTTCCTAAACTTAACCAAATTATAGTGTCATCAGTTTTACATTCTAAAGCTTTTTTATAATAAAAAAGACTTGTTTCTGTCATATTCAATATTTCATATGTTTTACCTAATGAATACCAACCTCTATAATCAGTTTCGCATATTTTTAAACTATTTGTATACGATTCAATAGCTTTTTCATAATTTTTCAATTCTATATATTCATGACCTAATAATGTAAAATACATAGAAGACGGGGAAAGCTTTGTACATAAAGAGTAATATTCAATAGCTTTGAGATGATCTTTTTTATAACTATATGTATTTCCTATAGCACAAAAGGTCTCTGGTTTGTATCTATTCATTTCTATTAATTTATAAGACACGTCATAGATAAATGAGTCTTTATTTACATATAAAATATTTGAGTACAAATCTAAATAGTCGGTAAATTCGTTACATTTTTTAAAAACTTCTAAGGCTTCATTGTATTCCCTTTTGTAATACAAAACTGCACCATTTAAATTTAAAAAATTCGTTTTTAATTTTAAATTTTTTTTGCAAATTTGTTTTTTTACGAATAAGGTCATATAAAAGTACTCACTTAAAGGTCCTGATATTTCAGGAACATTTTCTTCAGTAACCAAATCTATAATAGCCAAGTATACATCCCAAAATAATGGTCTTCTTTTTATTATTTCACAGAGTATTTTAATATCCTTATTTATCAACCCTATTAAGTACAAATTAAAATCGTCTTCGTTGTATTCACTTGTGATTTTTAGAACTTGTCCTTTTTTCGAATAAAAAAGAGCAAAATTTCTCATAAAATTTTTCAAATTTCCGCAACATTTACAAAAATGTATTGTATCTTTATAAAGAGTACTTTCTTTACAAAGTAAAGAAGTATAAACATATGAGTATTCTTTAAGATTCATATAAACACTGTAAATAATATCAGATTGAGAATATTGAATATTTAAAGGTGGTATATCAAATTTTATTTTATTAAGAAAATCGAGCGTGCGGTAAAGTCCGCGAATAAAAAAATCGTCCATAGAAAGGGTAAAAAATTAATAAAAGATCTATTCTTTATTTAGTTGCATATTCATTTTTTCAATACAATAGATTCATTTTTAAGTTAATTCTTTATTAATAACAATATTATCATTCTTTAAAAATCACAAACTCATATTAATAACAATAGATTCAATTGGTAAATTACAAACTCATATTAATAACAATAGATTCATTCTTTTGGATATGCAGATATCCATGCCATTGTTAATAATTCGTCTTTTTCCATATCTTCTAGTTGTGCTTTTAAATTGAGTTTTATTTTACAAGTTTCTAAAATTTCATTTTCAAGAGAACGAATAATTTTATCAAGTTCGTTACACAACTTTTCATGTTTTTCTAATTCCATTTTGGGGTATTGTGTTTTAGAATATTTTTCATTTACTAGCAAAGCTACCCATTTTACAAACTAGGAATGGAGTTTTATAATAATAATCAGATGATTATTATAAATAAGACTATAGTATTGATAAATTAATTTAGAGAAATTATCAAATTTTAATTAATTGTTTCTTATATTTGTAATTTATAATATTATAATTCTTTACTGTCAATCAATATATTTTATTGTTTTATAGTAAAATTTAAATACTTTGTCTAATTAATAAAATTCAGTATTAATTTTTATATATTTTTTACTGGTAAAATATTTAGAATGATACTTTTCATGATTAGTACTTTTTAGTATGAAATGCACTATTTTATAAATTTAAACTTAACAAAAGAAAATTGAAAATGGCAAACTACTTTTTATTTTGGGGAAGTATCAATATATTAGTTTATTAGAATATTAATAATATTTTTATAACTTAAAAGACGTAAACTTGAGTTGATTTTAAATAATAAACAACGCTAAATTTAATAAGTATTATCTTTTTATTGTAAACTTGATATTATCACTTATATTGGTTTTAAATCAACTTTTTATTGTAAAATTTAATAACTTACTTGTAATTCTTATTGATTTTACTTGTAATTTATATTGGTTTTTATATTGATTTCATACTTATTGTATTTTCTTTTCTTAGTAGATTTTTACTTGTCTTTTATTTAAATTAGTGAACATTTAAAAAACAATTAAAATACTTTCAATGGAATTTTTTAATTAAAATTTTTTTTAAGCGGAAATTGAATATTACAGCTAAAAACATAGCAAATAAAAAAACACAAACAAGTATCGGAGGACCATAAATATCGTCATAAGGACCAGACTCTCTTCTTCTTATCATTCCTGCTCTCCATAAATAAAGATATAAAGCGTAAAAGGCAAAAATTATACTAACTGATATCAAAACTACCCCGCCTAACATTGCCTTATCTAAATCCATGCCAATCATGGCTGTACCAATCCCACCTAAAAATATGGCAAATTGTACCCACGATAAAAAAGTCCTTTCGTTCGCGAAAAACACTTTAGGTTCAACTTTTACTGGTATTGATATTTTTTTATTTTCAATATTGTAATTACTAAGATACTCACTATCAGTGTCTTTTTCAGAAGGTACTATATCAATTAATACGTGATTATCATTGAATTCTTTATATGGCGAAGGATTTTCGAATGGATCTTTTAATATCTTAGTTGTCATTTGTGGTAACCAATAAGGTATTTCCGTAATATCCGGGTATAACTTTGCCATTCCATGTAAAAATTTACTAAACTTATGAACATGTTCTACAAGACAACCATTCACTATATCTAAAATCCAACTAGGCTTATCTTCTTCAGCGCACTGAGTTTTAACTTCTAAAATGGCGTATGGAAAATGGACTACTTCATTTTTCTCCAAAAAATCTATATTATGTCGCTTCCAATTGTCCCGACTAATAACTGAATTTTCTTTTATCATACACAAATCAGTATCTAAACTTATTCTTACATTTGAATCATGTGGGAGCTGAAACGCAACTCTTTTATAACACGTTCTAACCATAGGCCTTAAATTGTTAGTAACTATAGTGTTTTGTATCTCTTTATATAAAATTTTTAGATCGTCTGTTAAATCGTTAAGTTCTGTAACATATTTCCAAACATCATTCCCTATAATATAATCGTATACCTTGTTCTCGTACAATTTAAATCGTAGTTTTTTACTGACTTCTCCTGTCCAACTATCTTCATGTCTTTTTCTTTCAATAAAAACTATTTTGTCGTCTGAACCATACCATCTAATTCTTATAGCTTCCGAATTTTGTAGTTTTCTAAGTCTTTCTGTGTATAAAGAATAATTATTGTTATCAAAATAAACACTAGATATATTCGTATTATGTAAAGTATCATCATACACATTATTGAATACGTACAACGGTAAATGTCTTAATATTAAAAATTTCAAAGTATTAATATTCTTCATATGAACCCAATATTTATCAGTTTTCCTAACAAAACACCTATTATCAGAAATATTGGGTTTAGATTTTTTCTGTATTATTTCACTAGTTTTATAAAGTAGCTCTGATAATTCATCTACAGTTTTCATTATTGTATTTAAATCTTTTCTATAATCTTTATAAATATTACTATTAGATTTTTTATCTTTACGTTTTATAACTTTTTTAAAACCAGAGATGTTGATTCTCACAAATTCGGCCAATTCTTTCAAATCTTTACAAATTTTTTTAGTATTAAAATTTTTACTTTTCGATTTTTTTTTCATTTCATAAATTTTCAGATTAATAAAATCCCGCACACGTTTAATTTCATTATCTAAAAGTTGTTTAAATACATTTTCATCATTTGTTATATTTTTTCTTAATGTTTTGTAGTCTAAATAGTTATATTTGTAAGGTGAAAACATATTAATTTTCAAATACTTTTGAAATTTCATATTGAATACTAAAAAATGCTTTTTATATTTGAAGTGATATTTGTTTTAAAAGGTGATAAGAGATATTTACAATTATAAAGGTTTTTAATTGATACTAAAAGTTTCTACTAAAAATTTATGTTTCATAGCTGTAACTAAAATTGATATTAGTAAGAAATGACAATTTTTATCTGTCAATGTTTTAAAAATGGAACCTCTGTTAAGTTACAGTAGATAAATTTTAAGATATTGATGTTTGGTATTGGCCCTTTATGTTATACCCTGAAGAATTAAAATTTTTATCTGTTGAAGATTTAATAGAAGTCGAGTTTTTATCTTATATTGACAAATTGTCTTATATACACAATACATATACTGATATAACTCCCTTGTCAATAATAAAGATGCCTATATACCTAGCATTAGAATTAAAAAGAGGATGTATAGTTCAAATAAGATTACCGTTATATTTATCCCACGAATTTTTAATTAAATTGGTAGAAGAAGAAATTAGGAATAATAAGGAGTATGTTTTATTACCTCCTAATATTTTTAGTATTGGGAAATTAATAATAAAAAACAGTTATAACTGCCACAATAAAGAAGATTGTATTGGATTGATAGACAAATTGAAAGATATTAGATTTAAAAAGACACTTGTAGGCTTGAGTAAAATGGAAGGAAGAGCTTTGTCTTTAAATAATTTGACGAAGTTAGAATGGTACGAAATTAAGACTTTATTGGTTAAAACTATGGAAGAAAGAAAGAAACTTTGAGATGAAAATATTTTTATCATTTTTTTATAAGCCATTAAAATGAGGGAAGACATCTACAAATTTGTAAGAAAAAAAAGAAGATCAAGTCTTTTGAAAGAAAATGAACAATGTGAAGAAATTGTAGTTAAGGGAATTAATAAGAAACTTTTTAGTAAATTAGATAATAAGAAACTCATTAATAAACTAGATAATGGGAAAGATAAAAAAAGTGACAGTACAAGAATTAAAAAAGGAGATAATGAGCTAATAGAAGGAGATAATGTGAAAATAGAAGGTGTTAATGGGCTAATAGAAGGAGATCATGAAAAACCAAGAAAAAGTGAAAATGTACATGAAAAATTAACTGGAAAAAGTGAAAATGTACATGAAAAAGTAACTGGAAAAAGTGAAAATGTACATGAAAAAATAATAGAAAATAATCTTTCTTTGAGAGATCAAGTTTTATCTTTTGTTCCTATTTCTTCCTCTTCAATATCTTTTAGTCCAAGTCATTTTCTACTTCCAAAAAAATATCTTTTACTAACTAAAATATTTAAAGTCATGACGACAATACAAAAATACAACGACAACAGAGGATTGTCAAATATTTTTGTAAAATGTAAAAAATGCATAGAAGATGTATTAAAAATTAGACTTAATATTGAAGATATAGAAAGAATTAAATTTTTAATACCAGAAGATCTTATTATAAAGAATATAGAAATAGATAATGAGAAGACTTTTACTTATTTTATTAAATGCACTCCAGAATATTTTAATAACAAAATATGGGAATTCTACAAACAACAAAACCCAAGTAATAAATTTGTAGAAGATGTTGAAGACATACCAATTTATAATATTATTGCAACTAAAAATACAAAATCAAATGATTTGAATATTAGCAAAGGTACTGACAAAGATAAACAGTTATCTGTAAATGTAAATAAAAAATCAAAACAATTTTAGAAAGAATAAAAGAAAAAGAAAGACTTAGAAAAGAAAAGTTTATTTCTGATGCTAAAGAAGAAGACAACTCATTATTTCTAAAAAAAATAGATTTGTATTTAAAAAAAGATAACAAAAAATGTGTAAAAATAAAAGAAATTGTAAAAGTGTTTAATTTATATGATGGCATTCGTTATGTAAAAAAAGTAATTGAGAAGGAAAAGAATTATGAGATCAAAGAAATATTTAATGAAGAATATTTAATTAAATTAATTTAAAATATTTTCTTTTTTTTATTAGCATAAATGATGTAACTTAAATAAGAACACAATTCAAATAGATGAAACAGCTAACTAGAAATTACATTTTAATAAATGTAAAAGATAGTATAAACCTCAATTATATACCAATTAAGGAACACAACAAATGTTTAATAAAATATAAATAGATGAAACAGCTAACTAAAAACTCAACTGTAGTGATACGAATATTCATCGCACTTTTAGGAATTAAAAAATACAATAGAACAAACAAATACAATTTTTCCTTTTATTTTTTAATTTTTAAAAGTAAGACAAATATTCCCATACCCTCAACTGTATGCAAGTTTACAATTTAAATATATGTTTATTCAACAACATTATTGTAATTCTTATGTAATCCTATTCCTTCTTTACTGTAATAATCTAATTTGTAGTCACTACCTAATTCATAAAACACTTCATAAGAAGACAACAAAGGTTTAGTAAAAGACTCACCCCAATCAGTACTAAGTCTGGGACATGATATTTGTACATACGCATCTATAAAATCATATCTATCTAGTAAAACAGGAGTAATTTCTTCCATCATAAAAACATACAATTTATAATTGCTAAGTTTATTTTTTACATTTTTTAATATCGTTTTATTTCCTTGTTTTCCCAATGTACCCAAAATAATCCCAAACGTCTTACCTTCTCGAGCTTTTTTAATATTTTTTGTTCTAAGAGAAACCATTTTATCATAGTCATAAAATTCTTTAGTCAACTTCCTACTAAATGGACAATATTGGTAAAAAGACATAATGGGTTATTGATCATTACACTTTCTAAATGAAATCTACCATCTCCAATACTGATAACTACTTTAGAGTCTTTAATAATTGGTGATGTACAGCCTAAAACTTCTCCACGACTAAGAGGTTTAATTTGTGGTACACTTACTTTTTTACAGAGACGAGATAACTTACTAATACTACTGTTAAATTGTATTGTACCTACTACTGTGACATTATCATCAAAATTTGTATCTATTAATTTGCAAAGGTGACTAACATCAATTTTTATATCAACAAAAACGTAAAGAACTCTTGTACACATTTCTGTTACAGGTACAAGACATGAGTGTCCGTAATGCACCAACAAATCAGTTTGAATACTTGTGTCGTCGATACAACATGCTCCGTATACTACGTCATTTAAAAACAACAAAACATCTGTGTATTGAGTTATCAAATCTATAATAGGAAGGGAATATCTTATAATCCATCTGGAAATTGTAAAGCAACAGTCTTACATTTATTTCTGATTATAGTCTTTAGAGTTT